>BQNB010027694.1:0-57393 GCA_026074375.1 Tanacetum coccineum
AACTTAATCCTTTTTCAATCAATCCGTGTTGCAATTACTCGCGTGTTTTATATATATATATATATATATATATATAAACTAACGAAATAATAAATATTACATTTATTTAACCATTTAAACCACCATTTAATCCAGTTTATATTTATAAAATCTTACGATATATTTATTAATCGATTTATACCATCAAACGCACCCTTGTTGCTAAACCAAACGCCCCTAACTGCACAACCAAATGCTCCTTGTACGGTTTCCTGCTCACCCAAACACACACTTATTGTATTTCTGCACAACCAAACGCACCCTTAGTGTGAAACTGCACACCCAAACGCACCCTTACGATGAATCTGTCAAACCAAACGCCCCTTTGTGGTGTTTCTACACAACCAAACGCACCCTCTAAGTTTTCTGTTAAGCCAAACGCACCCTCGTGGTGTTTATATCAAAACCAAACGCACCCTAGGGCTGTTAATTGACAACCAAACGCACCCTAATCTGGTACACCCAGATCCAAACGCACCCTCTCGGTGCTAATAACAGCCAAACGCACCCTTTGGTGCTATTAAACCAACCAAACGCACCCGTGGCCGGTGGCTGCCAAAACAAACGCACCCTATTCGGTGCTAAACCCAAACCCAACGCACCCTAATGCTGTCACGCAGCCAACTAAACACCCTTTTTGGGTTTTTAAGCAACCCAAACGCACCCTCATTGGTGCATAGAAAAACCAAACGCAGCCCTTGCTGCTGCCGTAAATCCCAACGCACCCTTTAGGCTGGAACCACGAAACCAAACGCACCCCATTGGTGGCGGTGACTGCCAAACGCACCCTTGTGGTGGTGGCAGCCAACCAAACGCACCCCTTGTGGTAATACCGAAACCAAACGCACCCTTGGTGCGGTAATGAAAACCAAACGCACCCATGTGCGTTTACACAGCCAACCCGACGCACCCTTGGGTGTTTCGCAGCCAATCCCGACGCACCCTTGGTGCTATGAACATCCGAACGCACCCTTCGGGGTGTTGTTGATAAACCACTCTGGCGCGTGGTGTGGGATGAAGAGTGTGACGGTATAGGATGTGATGTGTGAGTGTGGTGTGGCGTGGCGCTTGTGGAGCGTGTTTGTGATGATGATGACGAGATGATGAAGGATAGATGATCAAGATGATGATGATGATGAAGATGATTAGTTGTTGCGAGGTTGGGATGTGGAGACATGGCAGCGTGGTGGGGTGGTGGCAGCGCTTGGAGCGCCGAAGGTGGTGGGGATCGGATAATCGGTGGCGGGGAGAGTTTCGAACTCGAGCCAGAAGACTCGCCGAAAAGTTATTCTCCGGTGACCGAAGGTAATTGCGGCGATGGGGGAAGCTCGCCGGAAAATTAGGAGAGAGAGAAGTGAGTGTGTGTTTTTATAAGTATTAAAATGATAAAAATATATAACTGTATATAGATTATATAATATATAGTATATATAATATATATATATAATAATTAATATATATATATACTAATATATATAGTATATATATTAAACTTATACATAGACAATATGACAAGTACTCAATAGTTTTGGGGTTAATTTGTAAATGTTATCCTCCGGACCAAAAGTGTAACTTTTTAATAAAAGTTTCTGGGCTCGTTAGAACTACTAACGGACGATTCAAAACAGCGAAAAAAAAAAAAAAAAAACTTTGCGCCATTGCGTTCCAAATGATTTTTCCAACAAAAATGAGTATTTACTTGATAGTATTTCATAAATATTTTTATAATATTTATAAAAATATTTGTTATTTATTTGGTATCCCGATTATGCCTTGTTCGAAAGAAATAAATTTTAACCCGAATATTCGCGTTTTTAATAAACGTTTTTGAAATAAAACGTTAAATAATTTATTAAATATTTTTATTTAATAAAAGTGATAATTAAATATGATTTAATTATTTTTGTGTCGGCACACGTTGTTCTTGTTTCTAAAATTTTGCGAGGGTATTTCGGTCATTTTCTGCTTATTTTCGGGTCTCGGGCAAAACTAAAAAGTTGTCCGGAATGACGTTTTACATCAATTGCTTTGGAGTCCGATTCGTGAAAACGTGATCTAGCGGTTCGTTTTTGACAAGTCAGCTTAAAAATAACATATATCTTTTCGTTTTCAAGTCAAATAAGTTAAAAATAAATTTGCGCCTCGAGTTAATGTAGTAATAAATATGATTTATTATTAAAATATGTTTCGAAAATTTTACCGGTTACGCGGTAATCATTTTTATGCGATAATAAGACGTCAAAAGTCAAAAAGTCAAATCAGACCAAAAAAGTCAAAGGGTAAAATAGTCATTTAAAATTCCAAAAATTGCCGGATGTTACAGTACCTACCCCTTAAAGAAATCTCGTCCAAAGATTAAATTTGTGTTAACCGTTTGTGTGACCAAGAAAAGATTTAAGATTAAATAAACCAGTTCTAAATAAGACGCTGATAACTTTATTCAGCAAGATTCGATGTTTTGACACTTCTCCATATACCAAAAATTTTGGCTAAGTTTGACCAGGATATTTAATCCATCAAAATAGGTATCTCAAAAATATCATTACAGATCTTATGACTGATATAACCGCGTCATGAAGAAAGTCTCTTATTAGTGAAAACATCGAAGGAGAAAGTGTAGTCGCGTGAGTATGTTTGTATAAAGTTTTAGATGTTCGAGGACGGAGTCTCGTTTTCGAAATCTGTAATGTTCGATGATTAATAACGGACGAGGCTAATGGATGTAAGTATCCAACTTACTTGGCAGTACCAGGATGGATCGCGACCTAAGTCTTCATACTAGTGGTCCGAAATGAATAGTTCGACTATCTGTTTCGTCGATAGGTGTTTATTTGGTTTAAGGAGGGTTGCATTACCTATTGGATAAAGTTGTACAAGCTGGGATGTATCGCGACTTAAGTCTTCGCACTAGTGGACCGCTCCAGGACCCAACAACAGCAACCATAACGACAATAACTATAACAAATGGTGATGGGATACGGAGAGTGAGGATCTTTCGAGAAACAATATCCCCAGGATAAAGTTCAACAAATGGGAGGAGCTCGCGGAAGAGCTTATGCGATAGACGGCATAATATGGTACTCAGTCGTTAGTTCGAGGATAAATCAACTCCATTAGTTCAAGTGTGTAACAAGTCTGTTAGTTCCACGAACAGTTCGTGATTGCAAGGATTTACAACGGCAAAAGTAATATCTTAAGAATGAGATCATGTAGTTACAAGTTAGGCCTTAAGATTCTACTGAGTGGCAAGACACTATTGTGCTTCTAAACCTTTTTAACGGATTCTGATGATTATCGGGTTCGAATTCATACTCGTGTCATATTGGATACCATTAAGCCCACTCATTTATAATTCATTACTTACATAAAGGAGCGTCCTAATTTATGTAAGTAAGAAATGATAAACTTATGGTTCGGTGATTTACAATTTCTTTATTTAACTAAAGAGGCGTCCCAATCCTTTCATAAAAAAGAGATTATAAATCATCCTACTTAATAATTTCCGATGCAATACGCGTACTCACATAACCTTCGAGGTGATGAATAACATATCGATGCAGGTTCTCTAATGAGTATGGGACGAGTGTTTAAAACTCGTCTTCGGAGGCGGGGAGTAAAACTACCAAGGAATATCGACCTAGAGTTCAAGATAGTTAATGAGTACTCGGTTAGAGTAAACAAGGTAAAGGTCTCTATGAACGAGTCAACATAGCGATTATCATATCAATCCTCCTATTACAAGTCCCGCCCATACAAGACTTGTAATACTTAGATTCATACATAATCCCATGTAAACAGAACTGTGACGGGCTTTGTTAACATAGCAATTATCATATCAATCCTCATATTACAAGTCCCGCCCATACAAGACTTGTAATACTTAGATTCATACATAATTCCATGTAAACAAAAATTATGACGGTCTTCGCGTAATACGATATTGTATAAAGTTATGAAGAAAAATAATATTCTTAAGATCATTGTTTAACTTACAATGTCTGATAACGAAATAAGACCATTGTGCAACTCACAATGTCTAAGAAGTAAGATGAGACCATTGTGTAACTCACAATGTCTGAGGTATAAATAAGACCATTGACAATGTCTTAAGAAATGTTCTAGTATTTATATAATTAACTCTTATATAAATAAACGTACGATATATGCAAAAGGGATGCAATCATATATATTATATATATGTATGTCATGTAAACACTTAAGGTAACAAGTAACCTAAGCAAGTACGCAAGTAGTGTATATGCACTTTGAAAATGTTTACTGTGATGCAATGCTTGTGAAAATGGTTATAATCTAGGGTAAAATATGCAACCTAGTTCCTTATAACCAGTGCTCTGATACCAATCTGTAACACCTCCAAAAATATATGTAAAACAAGTAAAACATGGGGCTATAAACTCACATTGATGTTGTAGAACGATTGGCGGGAATGCGCATATTAAGCGCATATATTATATATATATATATATATATATATATAAATAATATATATATAAAATATATATATTATAATATATATATAATGAGATTATATATAAATATATATATATTATATTTGTGGTGTGTGTGTGTGTGTGTGTGTGTGTGTGTGTGTGTGTGTGTTTGTGTGTGTGTGTATGTCACGTAAGCACTTACTGTAAGCAAGTAGTGTATATGCACTTTCAAAATGTTTGTTGTGATGCAATGCTTGGGTGAAAACGGTTATAGTCTAGGGTAAAATATGCAACCTAGTTCTCTATAACCAGTTCTCTGATACCAATCTGTAACACCCCCAAAAACGTGTCGCAGCGAAAATGTGTCCGGGGGCGTTACTTCGTAATACAACAGCACAAGATACAGGAGAACGACCTCTAAATGTGTCGTTTGAAAAAGTAAATCTCATTGATTTCTTTTCTTTGACAAATGTATATAAACATTTGTCCCATAATTGCATCATCAAAGAAAGCTTGAAAACCAACCCACGAATTTTGATCATGTTGTATGTCAGACTAGTAATCCCAATAGATTGAAATCTTGCAAATTTAGACTCCAGATCACATCAAAAAAAATTAATTTATGCCCAAGCAGGAATCTATTCACCTTAGAAAAACATGCTTAAAAATGGTGTTTGTCAACATAAAGTTAGTGATTCATAGATTTGTTTAAGTATAAATGCAATGGAACCCTATGGGATCTTGTAAAGTGTGTATGAACATTTAAAATCCTTAAATGTCCTTTCGTTCCAACAATGTAAATGTTATGATTTTTAAAATCAAATAGTTGTAAAGTATCATGACACATAGTTCAATCCCCAAATAGTCACAAAAATGTACGTATGAACGTTGTACCGCAATTGTTCAAAGCATGTATGATATTTATATATATATATATCACCAAAATGTTTCAAGTATGTATTGCCACTCTATTCAAGGCACAGTAAATATTCATGTGTGTATAAAACAATGATTACAATTACTCTAAGTTCATGAAACCGATGCACTATGTACCCATCGTAGGTGTCCCCTCCAAGAACACCCGGGCAGTAATGAAAACCATATGTACCCATCACAGGTGTCCCCTCCAAGAACACCCGGGCAGAAATGAATATGTACCCCTCGCAGGTGTCCCCTCCAAGAACACCGGGCAGTAATGAATATGTGCCCCTCGCAGGTGTCCCCTCCAAGAACACCCGGGCATTTACTTGTAGTTATCAGTTCAATCCGCTTAAGCTAATCCGTAATCATTTCAAAAGTAAAGTATGTATTTGTGACCAAATATGAAGTCAAATAATGTATCCCATAGCGAACTATGTAAATGAGTATGCAAATCAATTTGTAAACGATCATGTAACAAGCATAAGTCAATCATGTGAATGAATTTGCAAACAAGCATGTTCTCACCCCAAAAATATATGTAAAACCAGTAAAACATGGGGCTATAAACTCACATTGATGTTGTAGAACGATTGGTAGAAATGCACATATTGAGCATAACACGAACGGAAACCGGAACGGCTCGACCCAGAAGTTACGGCTTATCTTAACGGCTAAGATCCACTAGCCTAGGATAATGTATTTGGGTTTTCCGATGGATAGTTACATCAACGCGTCACGTTGATAAAAGGATTAGATCTCAAGTCGTAATAGTTTGGTGGTTGGTTAAATAGAATAAATCAAAAAGTAACGCAAAGTATGTAATATATTTCGTATATATTACATAGAAAAATCGAACAAGTATATAATGCATATCGTGAATTATATAACAAAGGCAAACAATCAAATAAATAATTGAGGTATATAATACTTTGCAAGTATTATAAAAGAAATGTGAGAAAATAATCGTAACAATATAATTCGACACGTTTTCGGAAATCACAAATTTAATTATTAAAAACGTTCTTGCATAAAAGTAAACGCACGTTTTAATGTTACGAATCATATAACCGATGTTTGTAAAGCTTGTACAAAAGTCATTATTTCATCATATAGTCGGGAATTTATAAAATAATATTTTATAAATTAGTATTTCGTTTCCTTGACGGTTTTAGTTAAAATAGTTACCTCGTTTGTAAAAGTATAGTTTTTGTTCGTTTGTCGGGTTATTGTATAATACAAATTAATAATCTTAAAACCATATAACTTCGTCCTTTTATCGGGTTTCTAAAATAATAGAAATTATAGTGAAAATGACTAAACACAAAAATTTCTAGAAATTTCGGCATAACTTATTCGTCTATACAACGTTTCCCATTTTTACCAAACTCAATGCTTTTTCCCTTTTCAATCAATCCGTGTTGCAAACATCCACGTTTCAATTTATATCTAACTAGACAAATTATTAAATAGCACATTTATTTAACCAATTTAAACCACCATTAGATCTGGTTTTATATATATACAATCTTATAAATTTTATTAATCGATTTATATTAACCAAACGCACCCTCATCGAGTTCCTACACAACCAAACGCACCCTTTTACTGTTAAACAGCCAACCAAACGCACCCCTGGTGCGTTCCTGCTAAACCAAACGCACCCTTATTGAGTTCCTGCATAACCAAACGCACCCTTAGTGCATTCCTGCTCACCCAAACACACCCTATGGTGTTTCCTGCTCACCCAAACACACCCTTTGGGGCGTTTCAGTCAACCAAACGCACCCTATGGCGTTTCTGCCAAACCAAACGCACCCTATACGTTTTTCTACTAACCCCAAACGCACCCTTGGCTGATAAACCTATAACCAAACGCACCCTAATCGTTATAATCAAAACCAAACGCACCCGTATGTTATTTATAACAAACCATACGCACCCTTTAGGGCTGAGATCAAAACCGAACGCCCTTCTTGGGCTGTTAAACGTGAAACAAACACACCCTTGGTGCTATTATTAAACCAAACGCACCCCTATGTGCAAAACCTAGATCCAAACGCACCCTAACGGCTGATATGAAAACCAAAACGCACCTTTTGTAGTGCTTATGCGAAACCAACGAATCCTTTTGGGGCTGTGCGAAACCCAACGCACCCTTATGGTGGTGGTGATGATGATGACGTCGTGATGATGATGGTGGCGTTATGATGATGATGATGACGTGATGATGATGGTGGCGGTGGTGCGTCGGTGTGGCGGCAGCAGTGGTGGTGTAGGTGGCAATGGGTGACGAGGTGAGGGTGGTGGTGGTTGTTGAAGATGAGGCGCGTGGCGGCGCGTGGGGTGGTAGCTCGGGTAGATCGGGGATGGATCTATCTTTTGTACGATTTTTGGGGTGGCGGTCGGCGGCGGCGACGATGGCCGGAAGTTGGCCGGAGATGATGGCAGCGGCGGTGGAACTCGCCGGAAAAGAAATAGAGAGAGAGTGTGTGTAGGTGTGTGTGTGTTTTTATCAAAATGAAATGAAAAAATTATAATAACTTTTATATATATATTAAAAGTTATAAAATAAATGACAAGTGTTTAATAGTTGAGGGTTCCTTGTGTAAATTTTTAACGTAGTTTTGATAACTATCGATTCGGGACTCGTTTGAACTAGTTAACGGTCGATTCAAGACACGAAACTTGCGCCATTGTTTTCCAAATCATTTTTCCGATAAAAATGAGTATTTACTTGATAGTATTTCATAATTATTTTTATAACATTTATAAAAATATTTGTTATTTATTTGGTAACCCGGTTATGTCTTGTCCGAAAAAAATAAATTTTTAACTCGAATATTCGCGTTATCAACAAACGCTTTTGAATAAAATCCTTAATATTTTATTAAATATTTTTATTTAATAAAATGGGATAATTAAATATAATTTAATTATTTTTCGTGTCGGCACGCGTTGTGTGCGCTGTTCAAAATTTTCCGAGGGTATTTAGGCCCTTTTCTGCTTGTTTTCGGGTCTCGGGCAAAACTAAAAAGTTGTCCGGAATGTCGTTTTACATCAAATGGCTTTAGAGTCCGAGCCGTGAAAACGTGATTTAGTGGGTCGTTTTTGCTAAGTCAGTTTAGGAATAACATATATCTTTTTCGTTTTCAAGTCAAATAAGTTAAAAATAACTTTGCTCATGAGAGATCTGTAATAATAAATATGATTTATTATTTAAATGTGTTCCGAAACATTACCGGTTACGCGGTAATCGTTTTTACGTGACAATAAAAGATCAAAAGTCAAAAAGTCAAGTCGGACCCGAAAAGTCAAAGGGTAAAATAGTCATTTACAATTCCGAAAATTGCCAGTTGTTACAAAGAGGGAAGGAATAAGAATAAAAAAGGCACAAATTTTACCTACACGCGACGACAGATCTGCCTCAACAACTTCAATATTAACAGCAGTCGACGAATTCAAAGAAATGGCTCCATTGGTGTGTACATTAACGTTGGAAGGACAAAAATTTACAATCTGACGTCTGATACTTCGGGTCCCAACATCTAAACACAAATACGCGTGGTTCACCACCGGGAATAAGCCTCCAGAAGACACAGCAGGCGACATACCTGGTTTAAAATAACATAGTTAAATTGCGGCTCCATAACTAAGCAAATGAAAATCGTTAATATATATATAGTATAATGCTTACCAAAGCTGCGTGACCGATTGTTGATAGGAACATAAGATCCTCGAGGCGTGCAACCACGCAAATCAGCATCTGCAGATTGAGAATGTTGGTTTGAGAACAATGGTAACTTAATAGCATCATCACCCATGTTAAAGTGAATAAGCAACTATACCTGTATCAGCTGTGAAATCTGCTTCAGCGCTACTGACGGGCATATCTTTAAATCTACCGAAAACTATAGATATCGGCACAGTGGTTCTATCGGCCCTTGTCACAACTCTGCCATCAGATGAATTTGTGACACCCGAACCAGTTAACCCGAGGCTTTCAACAAACATATGTGGCGAATGTGTTGTCACTGGTGTTGTTCGACAAATGGGTGACTCTCCTAATGAAAACCAAAACAGTCAACACACAGACATTAAACTGCAGTCGGTACATTCATGAAAAAAAAGTACATTCAAGAAAAAAAACCAAAAAAGCGATAAGATAGTAAGCCTATTTAAAGCCGACAACGCTTAGAAACGCAAACCAACATTAAGCAAACATATATACCTGTACGGGTACCGAAATTGGACCCACCATTGCGCGTGAGCATTTCTCTAAGTCGACCAAAAACCGTGGATATCGGCACACTGGTCCCATCTCCGTTTGTTACAACTCTATCAGGATAAGAATTTATGGCACCCAAAGCCGTTAACCCGCGCCTTTCAACAGACATGTATGGCAACTCCATTCTCACTACTGGCGGTACACAAAACCAAAAGATTCTCCTGATAAAAACCAAAAGAAAAGATACAAAAGCTTTACATTGCATTGAAGGTTCAAGGAAACCAAAAACGAAAAACCATAAAGAGGAAACTGTTGTAAGCTACCTTTTTTCGGTAGAAGGTCATAATCGTTGTTGGGTGCAAGAAGACGTAATGCAAACGACGGTTATCAGCACTGAGTTGATCATCCCTATATGGTTCACCATTGTTCCCTTATTTCTATTATTCTCTCATAGTGACAACCGATTCTAGGCAATCAAGAATGACTAAAACCTCAAATACCAAATAACTTTGAAACTTTTGACAACCTAGGCGAGCAAACACAAATCCTACACAAAACATTTTTTTTAACGGCCAAATCCTACCCAAAACTACCAAATAACTTTCAAACTTTTGACAATCCAAGCGAGCAAACACAAATCCTACACAAAACTTTTTTTTTCGAACAGCCAAATCCTACACAAAACTAACTAAGAGACGAAAGCCTAGAACGAACAACCAATCCTAAAGCATACATGAATAGATAGCACGACGTAGGTAATTAAAAAAAGGGAAAAAACACAAAAAAAAGCCAAACAACAAACCAACAACGAAATTGAATGACCAACCTAGGGTGGATTCCGGCGATATGAGCAAGACGGGAAAAAACACAGCCTCTGAAAAAAGTGGGCATATATATTCTCAAAGGAGAATGTGGAATCCAAGTGGCAACCATGCATCCTGAGTGGATTGAACGGAAATTAAAAAAAAATTACACACTCAGAGAGATAAGACGGTGAAAGTTCCGATAAGGGACAGGTGTACTTTGTGGAGGAGAGAGAATGAGTGACATTTAATTACAGCGGCCGGGTTTCAGTCGGAGGCGGGTTTCGTTCGGGTTTCATGGTGGCACATGGTGGCAGATGGTGGTTTCCGACGGGTCGACCCAACACACATTAAATGCTTATGGGTGACCCGGTACCGGGTTTTAATAAAGTATAATAATGTCCAAAGTTAATGAAAACTCATTTTCCCACTAAACTTTTCGTTTTTAAAAGACCCGTCATATAATACATACGATTTTCAATTAATTTTTGTTATTAAAAAGTCATCTTGTATATCTTTCTCTTAAGGCTTATCACGGTTCGAGAACCAAACACGGCCTACCAAGACCTGGTCGGACAGAAAATCGATCTTGTCCAAAACACCAGACTGAGGACCGGACCAAAATGGTTAGTCCATGCCCGTGTCGGTCCGGTCCGGTTTAGTCTTCGGTCCGGTCCTACATAGCATAATTGTCGATTTTATGTAAGACCGAACCGGACCGAAAACCGAATATGAAAAAAAATGGTTAGTCCATGCCCGAGTCGGTCCGGTCCGGTTTGGTCTTCGGTCCGGTCCTACATAGCATAATTGTCGGTTTTATGTAAGATCGAACCGGACCGAAAACCGAATATGAAAAAAAAGGTTGGATCGAGAAACGGACAGAAATATGTTTGATCCTGTCTGCGGTCTATTATGCTCAGCCCTACTTTCTCCAATGCAAAAAACTAATCCAAAAGCTTTTTATTAATGGAAAATTCCCAAAAGAGACCAAACACCTAAGGCGCTAGCACTCTATAACTAAAAAAACATTTTTGAGCCAAAATAGCCTAGAATGACTTGGCAACTGGGCGACTTGTACTTATTATTCCCTATTTTTACTATGCAAGTACAAATTATTCTTAAGTCACTCAGTTGCTCCGAATGCGACTTGTACTTAAATAATAATAAAAAAATAGCTCTTGTCAAATTTTTCTTAAGTTGCCTAGTCGCCCAGACTATTTTGGCTCAAAATTGTTTTTTGAATTTATAAAGTGCTAGCACATATGACACATGGTCACTTTTAAAAAAAATTCTTTTTATTAATAAAAAAATAAACAAAGCTTCAAACACTTTGGATAAAGTCATTGTTAAGTCTTTCAAAAAGCTTTCAAACCCAAAGCATAAAATGCTATGAACAGAGCTTTTGTAAAATAGTAAAAAGTCATAATAACCAGTAAAAAGCTTAAGAATAGGGTTTCAAGCAAAATTTTGATACCGATCTCTAGAGCTGAGCAGAATTAACTGAACCGAACCGACAAACCGAGCAGAGCTAAACCGACCGAAACCGAACCGACCATTTTTGGTTCGGTTTTTGGTTTTGTATATTTATAGTTTTCGGTTTCGGTTTTGTCGGTTCGGTTCGGTTTTTGTCGGTTCGATTCGGTTTCAGTTTTTTTCGGTTCGGTTTCGGTTCATGTTTCTCTTCAAACTCGGTTTTCGGTTCGGTTTTTGGTTCGGTTCGGGTTTTGTCAGTTCGGTTCGGTTGAGCCGATGCTCACCCCTACCAATCTCTATGCCGGTCTCAGTTGTATGTTAGTCGGATTAGTGTTTCCAAGTCTTTAACCTCTCATAGAATAGTCTATAAGATAGTACTCATTTTTTTCACGTAAAGACACCTGATACTGATTAGGAAAATGCCCAATTTAAGAAACTATGTAGGAACTTAGGAAGTAAGCTGAATGACCCAATTTCACAAAATCTCATGAATAAAAAAACAAACTGTGCTTTCATGTTTGCAACGGGTAAAAGATTACAAACCGACATTTCATTAAATAGGAGATTAATTGAATTTCACCTCAGTAAGTTCTGTGAATGATGCAAATACCCAGTCAAGTTTTTAAATGCTTAGTTTGATGCCATTCCTGATACTGATACCATCAAGAAAATTTGAAACCAAGTGTAAAACTACACTATAATGGGATTATCTCATCCCAGTAACAAAGACGAGAGTATTTCTCCCATGGTCTTATTATCTGATAATTCACCTTCGTTTTCAACTTCGATACCAGACTCGAGCATAGCAGCATCAAGTACCAATTTCCTTTTTGCTATCTCGTACACGTTCTCATCAACCGTATCCTTTGTTACCAACCTTCAATAATGCCATGACAAAAGAGCTTCAGTTCAGGAAATAACAACTTACTTGTTTGGTAGCAAGTTGGATAACAGATCATAACGTGTTATACTGGTACATGTGTTGTCGGAGCAATAGTTTGTCCAGACTTTTGAATTACTTGGGTATCGAAATTGATATAATAAAAACCTATATTACTATGATATTTGATCATAGTTTTCAAGAAAAGCGGTTTAAGAGGTACTATAGATTAAAGCACTTTGGGATACTTTTAATACATCTGATCTATTTTTTTAACTAATTTTTTGTAATTTTACCCATTTGACGCGTTGACTGTAACTGGCCTGTTCATAAATAAATGGGTAAAAGCCAAAACCTCATTAACGCTTAGGAAAAGAGCTAGAAATGCACCTGTAAATAGTAACAGGTTTAGTTTGGCCTATGCGATGACAACGATCTTCCGCTTGACGGTCGATCTGGGGGTTGAAATCCATGTCATGTATAATGACCGTATCAGCTCCAGTCAAATTCAGTCCTTGGCCTCCGGCCCTTGTAGACAGCAAGCATGCATTTATGGAAGTATCGTTATTGAATGTGTCCACAATTGTTTGCCTTTCTGTTACCTGAGTACTGGCAGTAAAGTAAACATATTATCAGCAAAAAGAAATTAATTCACAAGCGGGTTCAAAATGACACATCTGACTTGAGAAAGTAACAAACATAAGTGGCATGAATTGGAAGTACCATGCCATGAGCAATGGAAATTGCAACAGCAAATTGACAGCCTAATCTTTTCGAAAGTGCAACTGACACACACAAATATCCTTTAATAATCACATTATAAGATAATCATAAGAATAGAATCTATTAGAATAGGAGGTTGCTAATTGCAAAACCCAAGTCAAGCTAAATTCTTTCTAATCATCTTTTAAAGTGCTTGGAGATCAAAAGCTTCAAATATAGCTATTTGCTGAATGGACCAAAGGATAAACAACTCTTGACATATAGTATCAATACAATACAAAATCATACAGGTACAAAATGGACAGCTCAGGTGCCTTACCAAGTGTTTGTGTGCATCTTATTTATCGGGATTATAAACTTGTGTAAATTTGAAAAATCTTATACGCCCACCTTTTTCAGCTTATGAGCTTATCAAGTTGACCTTATGGCTTACTTAAAATCATAATCCGAAATATACGGGCCAATGAGCTTTTCCAGATTTACATAAGCTCTCTTAAGCCTGGTAAATAAGCCAACAGAAACACCCCCTTATTAACAGGTTCTACTAACGGTTTTTATCAATTTTTTATTATCATTCAGATTATTACTGAGCAAAATATAGATACAAAACCATACTATTACAGAACTGATATAACTTTATAAATAAAATCCCTTTCGACAGTTTTGAGGCAATTGAACACATTTCGGTAAGTTGAACTTATTTCGCCGATTTCTATTATAGTAAAACCCTTTAGTTTAGCTCGTTTGATCCATTAAAGATACTGCGTAACCCAAATCGGCTCATTTAAATGTAAACGGGTCAAAAATGTCACCTCCAGAGAATAACCTCATAAAACTTGATCAAAGTTAGGTTGAGTACCTGCCATCAAGACGTCTGTATGTAATCCCAATTACATCTAGAGCCCATTCTAAGATGTCGAGCATAGAAGTCCATTGGCTAAAAATAAGAACCCTATGGCCACCATGTACAAGTGTAGGAAGAAGTCCAGCCAAAGCCTGCAAGTTAGGTCTATAAATTCAAGTAAAATCGAAGAGGCAAAGAGAAAACTTGCACAGCATATATCATTACATACCCGGCATTTTGCGGAGATCATAACATGGTCATCTGATAAATTTTCTGAAGTACACATCTGAGAAATTTTTCTGAAGTACTATCATCCATAGTAAAAGTAAAAAGCTGCAACTAATAAATAATGAAAAGAGAATTAGTCTACCGTAGAAAATCAATTTAGGAAATAGCATTAGGGGTATTTTGATGTTGGAACTGAAATCATGTAATATTCGGTAATTAGTTTCAGATGATCAGTTGTAACACAACAGGTTCTAGAAGATGGTGTTTAGATGTGCTTTCTGCTTGACGTTGTGACATTAAGCAATTATATGTTTGAGTGTAAATCCAAAAAATACTAACGACTAAAAAAGACATTTACATAAAAGAAAACTAACAATCATTGGAGCAGCAAAGTCTGTCCACTATAGTTGAAAGACCAGGTAAAAGATAACAAATACAGATCTTCAACCTAGATAACTAAATTTCGTCGCATGTTAGGGAAGAAGAGCGTTATTATCCTAAAAAATAGCTTCGTTACTGACCCACCCAAGTGGTCCAGATAATTTGAAGCAAATTAAATTCTTATCCAAAATATAAAAAACTGGGGCCCAAAATTTTATCCCCACAGTCACAATAATCACAAACACATTAGTATCAGAACAGAAATCCATCCCCCCCCTTAGGTTTTAACGTATTTTGCATAAGCTGTTGCCAATCTTGCTTATGAAATACCAGTGCTACAGCAATATGCTTGATAGCATAACTACTGCTACATCATCCATACAGAGAAAAGATATAAAGCAAATCTTTTTAAAAAATGGAATTGAAAATAGAGACAAAAAAAAATCCACTCTCAAAGAGACCTCAAAGGGAAATCATACAATTATTCCTAAAAACGTGCCATTTGTGAGGGGGAAAGAAGAAAATCGATACTATATGTCTAAATTACCATATCACGTTCTTTAGAATCAACTTCTAACAAATGTTACATAGCTCATCAGGAGCTTCTCGTTGCAAGATTGAACAAAACTTGTATGTTCACTTAAAAAAGCTACAACACAACTCTTACAGTGTTACTTCTATAGTCAAGAACCAATGCAGAGTGTGAGATGCCAAATTATTTCAAAATGAAGCAAAAAAACAGCGAGGACACAAAAAATGAGGAAACATATAAGCAATACAGAGAGTACCCTGTGTATATAGAAGTCGTTGTAACTCTTAAGCTCCTCGATTACTCTGTCCACTGTACATTCATCACCAAATACACCTTTGGGATGCAACATTTTAAGCAACCGCACAACATCTTTATCTGTGTATATATGTCTCACCAGTAACGGATGATTTGCAATCTGGAAGCGAAAAATTAGTGACGGCATCAAAAAACACAGATTTAATGATCCATGTAATTTGAACATAATTAGAGAAATAAAATCCTCAGTAATACCTTTCTGAACTGAACAAAATAGTTTGAAATTTGACGCTTTGGAAGAGATGAATTGTTGACTTGTCCAGACTTAAGCATGCGAGCATTTGCAAATGCACGATACTCCTCAATGGATTCTTGATAAGCTTCTCTTTGTTCTGTTTCCATGAGAACATATTCCACCTTCATCACAACTTCTACATGAGTAACGATCCAAGAAAATAATAACGTAGAAAATCACAGCCCAACTAGAATAGTCCACCTGCCCATTGATTTGATCCATTTGACCCTTATAAAAGAAAGAAAAAAATGCCACAAATCGACCTATTTATAGCTGTTTTGAAGAAGAAAAAAAAAGGCGCTCCAGTAGTAGATGGGTTAAAGTTGCCATCTCTACTTAAAGAGCTATAGCATTACTGATAGGTACACAGCTTGCTAGAGAACTATTTCACTATCCAAAAATTTAAAATTAACTTCTGGTGAATAGAGAACGACATTGTTAACAAAAAATAGAGAACGTCATGCTTAAATCTTCTTAGATGGTGGCCATTTTGCTTGTTCTTTCATGTTTTCAGGCATCAGGTATTCCCAATTATAACTCATCTTCTTTAAGTATGTGCATCATATCAAACGTACCTTTTGAACCTTCGGAACTAATTGCTGCATTACGTCTGATTTTAAGCGCCTTAGAATGAATGGTCCCAAGATTGACTTCATTCGAGCAATCAATTCGGTGTCTTCTGCATTTAACAACTTTTTCAAGTCAACGTCTTCTGTTTCAAATAAATCGGGCATCATGAATTCCAACAATGACCATAGCTCCTGCAACAAAACAAGATGTCAACATGTCTACATATCTCTATCTTCATTACATATAAAGAGAAAACCAAATTCCATATAACATAAAAAATGAGTAATGTCATTTTACAAAAATACTCTTTACTTATTGCAATCTTATTTTTTATTTAGATAGCTAATTACAATTTAACGCACAAAACTTTCTCCACTCTCACTTTATCCACAAATAAATACGCACACGAATTAACGCTACTATACAGCTACTATACACCGTTGCTGCTATGCACGGGTAATTGTCCATATTGACAAATTACTAAACTAGTAGTTTCAAGTAAGGCATCAAAAGACTAAACTTTATTCAGTTATATGTCTTGTGGAAAGTAATATTCCTCATTACTATCAATGGGAATATAACCCTGGACATATAAACGGGCACATGTACGTTCACATGCGGGAAATAGTACAACACTATCACTCTATCATATATAACACTCCTCAAATTAAAACATAGATTCATTAATGATTATTTCATGTTTTGCAATTTGCATGGGAAAATTTGCATTATCATCTAACGACGTCATTGCTCATGATAATTGCCTAAATGAATCACAGTGGTAACATAGCAGCTAAAATGGTGTTTGTTGCCTTTTAGAACTTATGTTAAACGAACTCAACATGGTTTCTGGTAGTTGCCAAAGATATTAAAAGATGCATACATGTAGATCATTCTGCAAAGGAGTTCCTGTAAGCATTAAACGCTGGTTGGCATTTCTTGCAACAGACATCAGGTTTTTCCATCTGTAACTGCTCTTATCCTTTAAAGCATGAGCCTCATCCATCAGAACGCAACTCCATTTCCAACGTTTTAGGACTTTACGGTCATCTTTCTGTTGTGCGCTGTAAAGATATTATTAGAGGAAATAACAGAAATCTGAACCGGAGGTGGCAAGATGGTTGGTTAACATTGATTGATTGGTCAAAGATAGTAGGAGTCAGATTGAGCGGATATGCCTATAAACATTTTCTTAATGATGTGCTTATAAGCTGTTTAATTTATATATTGAGAGTGATGATTATGTGGTATTGGATACTCACAATCAGATAACTTGTAAAAAACAAAAAGGATGTACAAGTGTGTTCGTTTTTAGCCTTCTATAATTTACTCAAATGACCATTTAGAGATTTTTCATAGCCACAACTGGATTATTCTTTAGTACAAAAGTCTACCTTGCCACCTCTAGTCCTACTCTCAATTAACAAACATAAGAGATAAGCAAAAAATAATTGAGTTCCTAACCTGTGTCGTTCAAACAGCGAGTAACATACAAGTATAACATTGAACGGGGGTGGCATTCTACTTTTAGACATTGAATTCAACATTTTTGAATGAGTTGCTCTTGCAGCTCCATGATACTGGAGAACTGTAAACGATGGACACCATTTTTTTAGTTCACGCTCCCAGTTTTCCAGAACAGAAGCAGGACAAACTATCAAATGAGGTCCCGGATCATCTTCCAAGTGGCTCAGCAGTGTAAGGTATGTTATCGCCTAAACAGTGATGAGCATGAAATAAGTGTAAAGAGATTATCATGAATTTCTGCCAAGCACAAAACTATCTCAAAAACAAAATACCTGGATAGTTTTACCAAGACCCATCTCATCTGCCAATATTGCTGCACAACAAAATCAAGAATAAGAGAACGTTTGGATTGGCATTTTAAATATCATTATTAGGATGTGAATTCATAATAGCTATATATTTAATGATAGACAAATATATTCTACTTAATTATCTAACTATTCAATGCTCAATTCTCAAATAATCAGTCTAAGGAAACCAATTACATAGGTCGTGACAATCAGTTCTGATAAACCAGCTATGCTTCTAAATATCTGATATTTTAGCCGCAGCAAAACTAGTCATCTAAGGGTATGATATATGGTCTGTTTACCCTTTCTTTTGATCTCATTTGAGATACTTCTACATTTCTACTTCAATTCACAAAAAAATTATCAGGTAATGTATATTGTGTCTGTTAGTCTCTTAAATAACCAGAATTTGACACACACTTGAATACCCATCTAACGATAACAAGTTCAAACATCATAAGGCCAGACGTACTCACGCACATCCAACAAGTATCTTTTACAGCCCATTCTATCACAACCATTTACCTGATACTCAATATTAGATCAATTAGTTCCTTTCAAAATGCACGTCCAAACACCCCCTAGAGATGTTAAGCATTCTTGACTCAAAAATTCATTGGTCTAAAAATAAATATTTAAAGTTACAAGTTTCACATATATTATATCATGATGAATTGCATAATTATGCCACATATATTGTAATTTTAATTAAAAATCTGTAATCTGTGCATACCACATGGAGAGTGCCTATTCCGGGAAAATAGTATGACATTAAAAGAGTATTTGTAAATATAATCAATAGAGACAAATAATTGATACATCTTAGATAAAAGACTTCCTACCTTGCTTCCTTACTTTGGTCAGATATCTTTACAAATTTAGTAATATGCTTATTATAAATTCTTGTAGAAAATGGTAAAATTTATTCTTTTATAGCTCTGCTTAATTTCTATTTCACTAGGAGGTATTCTATACATCTGTTAATTATTGCACTTGTCTTGGACAAAGGGAATGCTGCCTTTTTAAGAACAATAACAGCAATCTCAAACATCCCTATGCACCTATGTAAATTAAAGTAGGAAATACTTGGATAACTGGAAAGGATGTGCGTAATGTCATTGTCCTGCTACAATTTAATGACAAAATAGATTACACTTGCATTTAACCAGGTCCTAAAGATTAATAAGTAGCTTACAAATCAACAACGAAAATAGAATAGTAGCACAACTTGAGACTTATTGTATATAAACAATTTGTATACATGTTTTCAAAATTATGATTGTGCAGCTAAAAAAGCCATTTTTCCTAGCATATAAACATTGCCGCCTGCTCCTCATACTAATCGAAACCAATCTCGTAGATGCAACATATTAAACACAGAGCACAAGAGTAGATAATACCTCCTGCAACTTTCTTCCGATACAAAAGCATGAGAAAATTAACACCAACAAGCTGGTACGGTTTGAGCATGGGCTTAAACCCCGAATTCGCCACTTGACATGCTTCGCATATATCATCCTATTCAACAACATTCATTCAATCATTAAACATATACATAAACCGATAAACGCTTAACTCAAAGCTAGTAAAACAATAAACTAAAAAGCTCACTTGAGTAACAATTCTAACAGAAGAACCATCAACTTCAGCGTAACGATCACAGGCGTCACTCGCCACATTCGAGCCATACAAATCCTTGCGCAGCTCAGCCGATATCTTAGAACACTTGAACAAAGCTTTCCCAACCACATCCTCCTCCTTTTCCTCTCCAACAAACCCTAACTCATAATCATCACTCTCATACTCATCCAAATCAATCGCGTCTTCCTCCGCCTCGTCCTCCTCGTCGTCAATGACAAATCTCCGGCCTCGATTAGCGGCAGAAGTGGACGGCGCCTCTGCGAAATCGTCGTCTTCAAGGTTTTCGGGGTTTTCGGTAATGATTTCGACGCAATCGGAAGAGGAGGAGGGGGAATGGGAAGGGGAGGGTTTGGTGAATGCGAATGATTCGATTGAAGGTAGGGTTTTGGAAGTGTTGTTGTTGTTGTTGAGTATTCGAGATGAATTGAAATCGTGGTTGGACCATTCGTCGTCTGATATTTCGATTGAATCAAACCCTCGTTTCATTTCAAAATGATTTTGGTTTTTGAGTGTTGGATGGAGTGAAGGAAATGGCGTGGCGTTAGATCTTTTGTTATGTTGTCTGGCACTTTTCCCACTTCTTCTAAAGTGGAAGCGTAACTTTATATGGCGATACACCTATGTCACATTTATATTTTTAGATTTCAGAATTGTGCCAATAAAAAATGTATTAATTTTTCTCGTTTTAGTTTTCATTCCTTACTAGCATGTATCCGCGTAAAGCAGCGGTTTTAACGGCACTAAAAAGTGAAAAAAAAATAAAAATTTATAAAAATATATGAAAATGAATGTTGAATTAAAGAGCACAAAATTTTAAAAAATATGGTGAAATTAAATCATAAAAAAATAAACAGATAAAAATATATTTTAATTTAAAAATAAGAGTGGTTTTTAATTAAGAAGTGGCATAAGATATGATTCTCCAAAATAAGATAGATAGTCAAGATTGCATAATCTTATATTTTCATAACAAGTAAGTTTAAAAGTCTGAATTTTTAAGACTTTTTAAAAATAAAATGTCTTAAATGCTTTATAATGTAGTAAAGATAATTATATTACACAAATATGTGTGAATTTAATTTTGTAAAAATTTTATGAGTGTAACATTGCTCTTTAGATTTAAAAAAATAATGGAGATCTTTTAAAGTTAACATCAATATGATCAGTAAAATTCTATTACAAATATAACAGTGGAGCCTTAAAGAAAAATGTAAATAATAAAAACAAATAACTTTTACATAATAAAAATAAAATAATATGGTAAAAAGAAACTTAAAGAAATAAAATGAGGAAAAAAACAAATTCAGAGAATCAAAATTGATAAATAAACTTAATAAATTTTTAAATGTTTTGTTGCGGTAAAAAATTGATAAAGAAATATGAGAAATCTAACATTCAACATGAAACTACTTGATCTTGCAAGTTAGAAACAAAATTTTGTTAGTGAGTGAACTAGAAGATTTTTGTGAAAACTTTAAAAAATAAACGAGAAGCAAGAAATTCTAGAATCATAAAAATTTTACAAAATAATTATGAACAGTGTTGTGTCATGCAAACTTATAAATGCATATGAGAAAGAATGTTCAAAAGTAAGTTTGAGAATGTCATTAATTTTATGACACATTATTTTGTAAAAAATGGAAAAAGATTCTCTCATGTTTAAATGAACATGAGGGGTAATGTTCTGCTTTATCTGATTGTGCATTTGATTATTTTAATAAAATGTACAATCAAATAAAGCAAAACATTACCTCTCATGTTCAAATGAACATGAGAAGATCCTTATCCTAAAAAATTATATAAATACTTTGTGATTTTAGCATTTCTTTTGAATATATTAGTATGATCTCCCAAAAACATAAATCTACTAATAACTGCAAGTTTATGAGAAGCAAGACAGACAACTTGTTCTACTTTAACATATGAAGTTTCTAGAAAATCAATCATACCATATCAATTATATAAAACATACAATTATCATGAGTTAAGTAACGATCATTAAGCAAAATAACGATCGTTAAGCAAAAGGACAAAAAAGAAAACATTATAAACAGTAAATATGTGAGTAGAAGAACAGTGGTATGAATAGTAGAAAAATGCTACAAAAATATTCTTTGATGTTAACGGTCCATTGCAAAGTTAGTCCTTAACAATCGTTACTTAACAGTCGTTAAGTAACGACCGTTAAACAAAATAACGATCGTTAAGCAAAAGGAAAAAAAGAATAAAAAATGAGGAACAGTAAAATGTGAGGGAGTGAACAGTAAAATGGATAGTACCACAAGTTACGAAAATAGTCCCTAAGGTTATCGGCCCGTTGCAAAGTTAGTCCTTAACGATCGTTAAATTTATAGAAAAAATTCCACCCCGCAGTGAAAGGCGGGCTTACAACCACATTAACAACAATCAAAGAAGATTGCAGCAACTTAATTTCCAAATCACGTGTATCTAAAAAGTTAGTCGTAAAGATAACTCAATTTCAACTAGCCTTCCATTTCATGAAAAAAAACATTGGTCTCTATTTAAAAATCATATACATAAGAAATATAAAAAACGAGTGATAGGGAGGTTGTGCGTTATGGCAGAGCGCATGCAAAGATTCATGCACTAGGCCAAGAATGTAACAGAACCAAGGAAGGCACTCTACGTGTCCCTCCTTGTCTCCCCCCGTAGATGCCCACCGCGTGGACC
Source organism: Tanacetum coccineum (assembly GCA_026074375.1). Lineage (NCBI taxonomy): Eukaryota > Viridiplantae > Streptophyta > Magnoliopsida > Asterales > Asteraceae > Tanacetum > Tanacetum coccineum. The sequence continues at coordinate 22,770 of BQNB010027694.1, forward strand.
ATACTTCGACCTTCGGATCATATCCAAGGAGACGCGCATAACCCTAGGTGCGTCCCTATAAATACAAGGTCATTATCATCATAATGTCCAACCCCGCTAAGACTAAAAAAGGCTCTAAGTCCTTTCTCTCTTAAGGCCGCGTTGGTCTTTGATAACATCAAATACTCTATACCTTTTTGTATCAAAGTACATTGTAAAATGTTCATAATTGTTTATTTGTGGTTAAAATATGTGCTTAGTCACTTTGTATTTTGTTTTTAGGACATTATGAACGGTTTTTTTTTTTTTTTTTTTAAATTTGTCGGCACAAAATAGGGAGGAAAAAAAATGTTAAAAAGTACCGACGCATTCAGATAAAAAAATATCCGCGGGTAACATTACGCGAATTGACTATACTGAAAAAATAAACCCGCACTATTAAATATGAAAGCCAAAAAAAGCCCAAAAATTTGGGCCGGCCCAATTAGTTTTTTTTTTTTTTTTTTAAATTTTTGGCCAAAATAGGGAGAAAAAACTGTTTACAAAAGTACCTGACGATTCATTCAGATAAAAAATATCCGCGGTAACATTACCGAATTGACTAACCGGCCCAAAAATTTTGGGCCGGCCCAATTTAAAAAAAAATACCCGCGGATAACATTTCCGAATTGACTAATACTTGGAAAAAGTAAACCTGCACTATTAAATATAGACCGACAAAATAAACCGCAACGAAAATTAAAGGAAAAAAAAAGAATTAATGACACGCAACAACGCGCGAAAAATTAGCGCCCCGCAGTAACGTGCAGGAAAAAATATACTTACACTATTAAACATAAAAAAAACGCGCGAAAAAACAAATAAAAATAAACAAATACTACGTAACACATTTCACAAGTAAAACTACGTCGTTTTGGCACTGCTACAGTGCTTAAAATGAACAGCGCTACAGTAGCCCGGCCCAATGGGCTCGGTTACTGTTCATCGGCCAAAAAAAAACATTATTATCCCCCTCCTCTTTTTTGGCCAAAAATAAGAAAAAAAATTTTACAGGAAGTACTCTCATCTTTAACTATTTACGACTTTCTATCGGCCTGGGTGAGAAAAAAAACGCGCGATTGTCATTTTATATAAGAAAAAAAACAAACTATTAAACATGAGACCGAAAAAATAAACCCAAAAAAAAAAATTAATGCCCCACAAAAACGGGCGAAAAATTAACGCCCGCAGCAACGCGCGGTTAATCTTGCTTGTTTCATGAAAAAAAAACATTGGTCTCTATTTAAAAATCATATACATAAGAAATATAAAAAAACGAGTGATGGGGAGGTTGTACGTTATGGCAGAGCGCATGCAAAGATTCATGCACTAGGCCAAGAATATAATAGAACCAAGGAAGGCACTCTACGTGTCCCTCCTTGTCTCCCCTCGTAGATGCCCACCGCGTGGACCATACTTCAACCTTCGGATCATATCCAAGGAGACGCGCATAACCCTAGGTGCGTCCCTATAAATACAAGGTCATTATCATCATAATGTCCAACCCCGCTAAGACTAAAAAAAGGCTCTAAGTCCTTTCTCTCTTAAGGTCGCGTTGATCTTTGATAACATCAAATACTCTATACCTTTTTGTATCAAAATACATTGTAAAATGTTCATAATTGTTTATTTGTGGTTAAAATATGTGCTTAGTCACTTTGTATTTCGTTTTTAGGACATTATGAACGTTGGAACGGAAAGACACGAAAATTGGACGAATAAAGTGAACAAAGTTATGATGTCAAGACATAACTACGGCGTAGTTACCACACTGAACTACGCCGTAGTTCAAACGAAGACCCAAGAAAAGACTAGAAGAAACTATGGTGTAGTTGCTCTGTTGGGACTACGTCGTAGTTATCATGAGTTGCCAAAAAATACATGTATGGTCACAACTACGGCGTAGTTGGCCACTTAAACTACGGCGTAGTTACATTTAGCCTGCAAAAGGAAAGTCTACATCAGCACAACTACGGCGTAGTTCATACCCTCAACTACGCCGTAGTTGAGTCGAATATTATATATAGACTATAGAGGCCCATTCCCTGCTCATTCGTATCATTCATTCAGAAGGGAGTTCCAGGGATCTACTAGGGCTTCCAAGGAAAGAAGAATTCGGCTCATTCATTCACTAGTCTAAGGGAGAAATCACTTTACTAATTTCTTGTATTAATCATTCATCACATACTTTGTAAGATTATAATGTTTTCTCAATCAAAGAGTTCTTTCATTATTTCTTGTTGTTAGGAATACAAAAAGTATCGGTCACTTTCAATATAGTTAGTTATAGCTCGTAGTAAGTCGAATATGTAATGTTAGTAAGCTAACCGGGCCAAAGTCACATGGAAAGCCCATAACCAAGCCCATGGCCGGTTAGAGCTTAGAGTATTTATACCATCTCCATACATGGAGAGGGTGTTGGTTGTTCATTTGTTTCACACACACTTAATCTAATATTATCTTCTTTGTTTCTCTCTCTAAGTGTTCATCCAACCACATCTTTCTCTCTCTAAAACTCTCAACTAATTCCATCCTTAATGTGTTAAGATATTCTACAATTGGTATCAAGAGCTTTGGGGTGTTTGTAAAGGCTTTGTTTGCGTCTGTTACCTTTGTTTTAGTCGTGTTCTTGGTTCGAACCTTTCAAAAGATTTTCATCTTTTAAGGTTTAAAAAACCATAAAGCTTGTAACTTTCTTCATTATTTATCTTAGTTTAGGCTAGAAGTACAAAAAAATCTTTGAAAAACCATCAAAAATTTCATCTTTTTGAGTCTTTTTGGTTAGAAAAAGGGTTTTGTACCAAGAATCTTGATTTCAATTTTTTTTCGTGTCAAAAACGTTAAAGTTTGTGTTTTTAAGGTTTTACTAGTCTTAGATAGGTAAGAAGTACAAGAAAAATTGGGTAAAAACGTAAAAAAGTGAGTCTTTTTAAGATTTTTGATTTTTGAGTTTCGAAGTGTGATAACGCCTAAATTATACATATTTTCGGCGGCGTTATTTGCATTTATTTGATCATTTCTCGTGAACTTTTGGTACTTAATCAAGTATATTTGCTATTATATGTTCTAGGTACATGTCGTGGAAGAATACGGAAGACTACACGAAGAATTGAAGCTTAAACGAAGAAATAACTAAAACTCAGAGCTTCCCGACACCTGTTTACTGTTTTGGTCACAACTCGGTCATACGAACTCGGATTGAGTTGATTCAAGTGGCCACGGAAAGATAATTAAATTATCTACAACTTAGAAAAACGTTCACAAGCTAATATTTTACTAAAGCAGCAAGTTTTACAAATGAGTACAACATACTTTAGGGAAATGCAATTAATTCGCGAATCTGGCCCATAATCCATCCACATACATTCCTAACTTGGTCCCCAAGTAATCTCTAGCCTATAAATACCTCCCTATGATGCTTGGGATGAAATCATCTCTTATCATATCATCACATACAAATCTCAAGAAGAAGATCCAAGAAAATGCCAAAGTACGGGGCACTTTTCTCTTGTGCGTCGCATTTCTGATCGAGTTCCCAAAACCGCCGCACAATATTTCTTGTGCGCCGCACTTTCGTTCAAACTTCCTAAAGAAACGGTTAAAGTCCTAATAAATGCTGAGTGCATTAACTCTCTAAGTACGCCGCACTTTTTATAAAGTGCGTCGCACTTTTTATAAAGTGTGTCGCACTTCTGACCCGATTTCAGCCTATAAATAGAGGCATAATCCATCCCATTTTACACACATCCTCACACACACTTCCACAACAACTCTCTCATCATTCCACCACGAATTTCAAGGGTGGTGACAGCACCTTAAGGGTTCGGGTCGATTGGAATCAATAGCTTGGGTTTTAGAATAGTTTTCGTTTGGGAGAACTTGTAATCGCCTTCTTTGATCTTGTAAACGTTGGTATAATTTCTACAACTCTTTTAATATGAAGTTTTCTGGAATTTATATGATTGTTATGATCTTCATCTCTTTGATTATGGAGTAGTAATCTTATGTTTGTTTGGGTATAATGTGATCTTTGATATGGAGCGTTTGGATATGTGTTTATTGAATTGGTAAAACATATTTTATATAAGAATATAGGCCGAAAGGGTTCTTTTATATATGTGTTCTATAAATCCATCTAATATATTGGTTATAATAACTTATAAAGGCCGAAAGGATTTGTTGTTATTAATCGATATAATCACTAGTTATATTTAAAGGCCGAAAGGATTTATAACTTGTGATAACTCTATTTTAAACACTATTCCAAACACATCATTATCTAAGTGATCATTGCCTAAACAAACATACCTTAATCATTTGATTGAATCATCTTTTAATTGCTTTCGTTATAATATCCGATATATGCAAGATTTGGTTAATTTGATCCGTGACAATCTTATTAACCTTAGCACCTTAATTACAAACTGTGAAAACTTCAATTCCCGTGGAACGACCTGGACTTACCTAAAGCTATACTATACACGAACGGGTATACTTCCCGAGTGTTGTGTTTTTAGTAAAAATCGGTATTTCTAGTATTATAAATTTAAAGCTTGGAAAACACACATCAAGTTTTTGGCGCCGTTGCCGGGGAATTGTTTAAGTTATTATAGTTTGTTGCTTGTTTTAGGTGCTATTTTGTTTCACAAAATTTTCAAACTCGCCGTACCGTTTTCTAGCAAACGGAAACCAAAAATCATTTTTCTCTAGGAAGTACGCCGCACATCGTACCTTGACGTGAGTGTGAGCTAAGAGGTGGTATCAGCTCTATCTCTAAGAAGATTGTGGAGTTCGTTCTGTGGTGATCGAGTAGGAGACGCTCGCACAGTCCTATTTGGTGCGGCGAACTGGAGCTATTGTCATGTGGGAAAACACAATGATGAAATGTTACGAGGTCATATTATATCCGCGCTATATCGCGTGCGGGTTAGTACAGCATGTTGCACTTCTGTTTTGGTTCTAACAGTCTCGCTCTTACATAATTGAGAGTAATAGTATAATGCTGTTAGAGAGAGAAGATAAGAAGCTCGTGATAGTAGAGAGTGCTCACACGCAGAGGTAGAGGCATTGTACGATCTATTCGTGCGTGTTCGTCGTTGTTGTTCTTCTCAGCTGATTAGGAGAGTTAGTGTTGTGTCTGAGAGTCTGGATTAGTGGAACTCTGCGTGGTGATAAGTATTTGTGTATGCTCTTAGGGTTTGTCGTATTGTTGGATGATCGTCTATTAGATATTTGTGTGTGAATAAAGGATAGTAGTATAAAGTATGATGATGATGCTAGTTAAGAAGAGATCTAATTAGCCTGTGTGTATCTCAACTCATTCGCTACTGATAATGTCGATGCGCACGACGACTCTCTTATATATGACTCTCTCGATCTAGTGTGTGGTTTTCAAATATTTTGTCTCAAGTGTTATTAGGAAGTAGCAAAAGTTGTGTATTTCTTACTACCAGATCAATGATTGTAACTGATGTGGGGAGTGCCGCGATGTTGCCGTGTATTTTCATCGTTGCTATCAAGAATGAGTGTGAAACTTGCATATTAGGAATTGATTGAATCAATTTGTGATCGCAGTAGAATTATAAATATAATGAGTAGTTGATATAGATGCACATGAATGAACAAACTTGGTGATGGTGTGTCGAGATAGTGTGTGTGTGATTAGATAATGTTGAGTGTTTGGAGATAAGCAATATGCGCTAAGAATGTGACTCTGTATTAGAGGTCGTGTTTTTGGAGTGCATGGAGTGTTATCAGTATCTAGTGCATGTGCTAGAGAGATTGTGCAGATGGTGTAATGAATCTGCTTATATTATGTAATAATAGATTTCACGAGTACCGATACGTTGAATTGTACATATTGTGTCATATGATCTCTAATTTAGTGTATAGACATTATGACGTGAGGTGTAGAGTAGATTCATATCTCAAAAGACTGAATGTAGAGAGAAAAAGTTCTGTAGAATTGAGAGTAGATAGTTGTGGCTGTGGTAATAGTAGGCTTAGACAGATGGTAGTATTTGAACAGGAAAATCTTGTCCGTCACTGTTGTACTTCCTGTATCAGTTTATAATTCCTGTATGTGATTTCATTGTTCTCACATATATATCACGATTGTCTTGTTGTTGTAATACCAGAGCGAGATGTGAATGTATTATGGTGAGAACGTGTCCTGATCTAGTGTATGATCCATAGTCTAAACACTTAGTCATGTTCGTCGAGATGTTTCAATAACGAATGCCTGAGCTGATCGCCTGTATCGCATATCGTAAATATCTCGCTGTATAATGTAAATTCGTTCACTGTGATGTCATCCGAAGAGGTAGGCTTTTTGATAAAGTGCGTATGTATAGGAGTGTAGTCAGATGATTTAACGAAAAATGGGACACACTTCGGACGATCGAATCTTCAACCCTACATTCTTTCGTTAACGAGTTTGTCGTCATAAATATACCTGAAGAGGATGTTGAACCCAAACAAATAATTCTCGATCCTGATGATCAGCCTATGTGAGAAAGTGCTAAAACTGTAGCATCGACTCTTAATTCGGCCATTATTCAACTCGATGCTGATGACAACTTTGTTATCAATAGTACTCACATAAATATGATTCGGGAAAAAAATTGTATGGTTATATGCGGGACGATTCGCGCTCATGACCATATACGTGAATTTCTGCAATTTGCAATATGGTTCTAGATACAATGAAACTCAAAGTTTGATGCTGTTAAGCTTTGATATTTCCTTTTTCCTTGTGCGAATAAGCTGAAAAACTGGTGTAACGAACTTAATGAAGAAGTTATAACAATGACGTATAGGGATACATAAGAAGAGAGATAGAAAAGATTTTATAAACTGATTCTTTCACCTTCGTTCTATTCAACCGGTCTTCTTGCTTGAAATTAGAAGTTTCTCAATTCATGTGAAAGTCTAACCGACGCTTAGTTATGATTCAAGAGCATGCTTCAAAAATGTCATGGGCACGGTCTGACCAAAAGAGCTATTATTCAAATATTCTATCACGGTCTAGACGAACCCACTCAAGCAATCCTAGATGTAACTGCCAGAGGAATCTTCCTTTACAAAAGTCCTAATCAAGCCTTTCAATTTCTTAATGACAAAGTCCTTTTCAAAATTGATGGTTCCACTAAATCTCACAAACGACACTCATCATCAAAAATCTATGTTTCTTTCACCGCTCGGCGAGAAGTGATAAGTAAAATACAGACGATAAATTCTCGATTTATGATAATTAAAGGTATGGATTCTCCATATTTATCCAGTTTAAATGAAGAATTACAAGATATGCGTGAGAAATATAATAAGCTTAGGAATGGAAATGCTTCTAAAAACAACATGAACGATGACACGCCGATGTGTAAACATCATGAAGCAAATTACATCCTATCTGAAGATTATCAAAACCAAGATTCTTAATGATTCGCATTACTCACCAATCCCCTTCATGCTCCCTAAGGATTTCTGAGAATCACTCAAAGAATTTAAACGATGATGTGAGATAAATGATCTCGAAGATTCAATAAGACGTATCCGTAGGCCATGAGAACAATTCTTCGAGTAAATTTTTGACCCAATGACGATGGTAAAATCCAATCGGTGTTTTACCTATAAAATAAGTCTAAACTATCAAACAAGAAACCTCAATCTAAACTTGATTTTAAAAATTACCTGACTAAATTCTTTGATGATCTAAGTGTTACATCGTAATGGTTTTTCAAGACAAGTTAATGATATGATTTTAAAAAATAAGAAAACGAAATACATTTCCAAACTACAATTAAAAACATGGAAAGATAAAATAGATGAGTGCGTCAAAATCTCAAAACGTCTCGTTAGAACAAACCGATTGGATTGAGGAAAACATCTAATCCTCCTCTTCAAGCTCACACCGGAGCAAGTGAATAAATGTTCTATTCACCGGGAGTGGAAAGTCTGAGGTTCCTTCGAGAAAAGCACTCACAAATGATACCAACCTCCTATTATCGTTAACAAATAATAATAGAAAAACCTATTTAAGACCCTCAAAAGGCTATCATGTGGTTAAAAACAAAAGAATAATCTATTCCTGTGGAATATATTCCAGAAATACCATTATCTCTCAAGCTTTAAGTGTGGATTCAGTCACTTTAAAACGTTCATCTAAGGATATCTTAAATCGAGTTAAGTATAGTAATAATAATAATAATAATAATATAATAATGTAATAAGTAATAATAATAAACCTATAAAAAACTAATATATATATATAACAAAAAACACTTGCAGTCTTATAAGTCTGTCACGCATTCGGCCTCGGTTGTATCGCATATCTCGATTTCTGCATAACAAAAAATATATTTATCGAACTTTGTGAGTGTGTTCGCTTGGTAAACCCTAACAAGACTATTAACTCGCCCCTCCACTCGGGACACCGAGGGGTTAAAGGCTTGTGTCATGCGCTAAATGCAACCGTGGTGTCTACAGAAAGTGGGGCTTTTGTATTTAATGTTTTTTTGTAGTTGGGTCTTATTTTGCAGATTAAATAAAACAGGTCGAAGCTTGAATTGGTGGGTTGTACATTTTAACACTTAGAGACTATTTATATTGGAGTATTATAGGAAATGTGGTAGAATAAAACATGTTGCATCTCCGTTTCACGGCAATATCCTTCATTTCAGAAACCTAAGAACCTCAAGCAACCCCGGGAAGTACCGGTTTTCATTAATTTTCCCTATTTTTTTACTTTATAAGTTCCACATTGAGGGGCAATCATTGTTCATACTTTAGTGTCGGTTGGCGGTAGCATTAGGAAAAATTAATCATGTCCCTCCATGTTTGCCATGCAGAAATTTTTAAACTTTCAACTGATATTTATAGAAAATTTAAAAAATTTATATATTGCTTTTCCAAAAACTTAAAAAATGCTCTTAGTAAGGCAAATCCAACTGGATTGATATTTTAACTAGCACAAAAATCAGCCCACTTAAATTGTAAGGTTCGCCTCTAGATCTTAAGAAATTCGGGTATCCACCTTTGGTACCTACGATAATTGATGCCTTTAGCTTGTTCGAGTTAAGGAATGAGCAATCATTGTTTATCTAATTCCATCGTTATGGCATTGTGTATATATGGGATTTTTTCACCTTTTCTGGAGCATTGTTATGGGTTGCGAAAGTTTATATGAGTGGCGCTGGTAATTTACTAGCTCCAGAACTTGTGCTTGGTCATATTATACTAGACCGGCAGTGTTGTGAGGTTAACTTATAGTACAAAGTTCGTCCTGGATAAGAGGTGATATAAATCCTATGTAATCATACTGTATATTGCAGCACTCGCTTGTAGTGATGAGATCTCCGGAAGTATCCAAGAGCAAGAAAAATTATGCTCGATGAAAGAAGAAGATTAGTGCCACCTTAGTTAATCGCAGTCATCTGAAAAAAAAATATTTAAAAAAAAGAAGAAGAAAAAAATGATGAGAAAGAAAAATTAATAAAGTCTCGAATGTATAAGGCAACGGTTCTGGCACACAAATAAGTTTCTGTTTCTTCACCCTTTTCATTTATCACGTTTGCCTTTGAGATTTTGTATAGGTGCCTCACGCCGCAATGGGATTGTTTATGTGTATAGTTCAAGGATCTTTATGTTATCAACCTAGATTATGTCTGTGCAATTGAGTGACTTCACAAATCTTAAAACCCTATTTTTATTGGGGGGGGGAGGGGTGATAGTCCGTGAATTAAAAAACAAAACACTTTCCACTATGTGAGAGTGCTCTGTTATATGTCATATGCCATGATTAAAGTTATAAAACTGGTTGTAAAACTATCTTATTATGCTTATATGTTTTATTTCTCACGTTCACGACATATGATATTGTTTTTCTCGCCTTTAATTGCTTAAAGCGGCAAGCAATTAGTAATGAGTGGAGGGATTGATAATTCCTAAATCATAGATGTTTCTGTCGCTGTTATTTGCATTTATTTTGATTCCTATTTCTAGTAGAACTTTCGGTCTCTTAATCTAAAGTTTATTTGCTATTATATGTTCTAGGTATGTTTCGTGGATGTTAACGAGAAAGTAATACTACGAAAGAATTGAAGCTTTTATTAATACGAAGAAAGACAATAACTACAACTCAGAGCTTCCCGACAACTTGTTCACTGTTTTGGTATAACTTGGTCATTCGAAACTCGGTTTGTAGTTGATTCAAGCGGCCACAGGAAAGAGAAGAGTAATAAATGTTTTCTACAATTTAGAAAAAACATTCACACAAGCTGAAATACTTCAATATAAGAAGCCAGTTTTACAAATGAGTACAACATACTTTAGGAAAATGCAATTAATTCGCGAATCTGGCCCATAATCCATCCACATAATATTCCCAACGTGGTCTCCCAAGTAATTCTAGCCTACAAATATACCTCCTTATGATGCTTGGTAAGAATCATCTCTTTTTCATTATCATCAACAAAACAAACCTCCACAGAAGAAAGATCTAAGAAAATGCCAAAGTACGGCGCACTTTTCTCTTGTGCGCCGCACTTCTGATCGAGTTCCCAAAACCGCCACACATTATTTCTTGTGCGCCATCACATTTCGTTTTAAAAACTTCCCAAAGAAATGTGTTTTTTAAAGTCCAATAAATTGCGGAGTGCATTAACTCCCTAAGTACGCCGCACTTTTTATAAAGTGCGCCCCACTTCTGACCCGATTTCAGCCTATAAATAGAGGCATAATCCACCCCATTTTACACACACTTACACAACAACTCTCTCATCATTCCACTATGAACTTCAAGGGTGGTGACAGCACCTTAAGGGTTTCGGGTCGCATTTGGCTAATCTAATGCTTATGAGTATAGTTAGATTAAGTTTTCGTTTGAGAGAACTTGTAATCGCCGTCTTTGATCTTGTAATACGTTGGTATAATTTATCTTCAACTCTGTTTTAATATGAAGGTTTTCGGAAATTTATATGATTGTTTTGTTCTTCATCTCTTTTTATTAAGGAGTACGTATTCTTATGTTTGTTTGGGTATAATGTGATCTTTTGATATGGAGGTTTGACATATGTGTTTATTTGAATTGGTAAAACATTATTTATATAATAATATAGTACGCTAAAGGCGTTCTTGTATATATGTGTTATATCCAATCCATATAATATATTGGTTATAAATAAACTTATAAAGGCCGCGATAGGATTTGTCTTTTATTAATCAGATATAATCAATAGTTATATTAAGGCCGATAAGGTTTATAACTTGTATAAACTCTATTTTAAAACACTATTCCTAAACACATCTATTACTCTAGTGATCATTGCCTAAACAAAATACCTTAATCTTTGATTGAATCATATTTTAAATTGCTTTTCGTTATAATATACTGATATATGCAAGATTTTGGTTAATTTGATCCGTGACAATCTTAATTGAAATCTTAGGCACCTTAATTACAAACTGTGGAATAACTTCAATGGCTGTGGTACGAACCTTTGGACTTACCTAAAGCTATAATATACACGAACGGGTATACTTCCCGAGTGTTGTGTTTTTAGTAAAAAATCGGCATTTCTACTATTATAAATTTAAAGCTTGGAAAGCACACATCAGTCTTTAAGTTGCTAAATGACCAAGAATAAACCAATTCCATGTTAAGATTGCCTAATCATGTAATACTAGTTTATTACAAATTAATTTAATGATTCTTGTATGTTAAAAACTATGGATCTTTGATTAAACATGCATAATATAATAATCATACCAAGATTCCTTCATTATAAACATTACACACTATCTAGGGTTGTTACATCTAAGCAAACACAAAAGAGATTTAGCTTAACATAGCATAAATCAAACCATAAGACATAAGAATCATACAATTAGAGTTCATCATGTTATAAGAATTAATAAGACAAACTCAGAATCTTTGTGTGTACTGGGGATGGGACTCTACACCATGAAAAATAGGGAAAACGCATCGCTCAAAAGTCGCCAAATTTCTGTTTTAGGGTTTCCAGCTTACAAAAAACGAAGTTATAAGTTGTATTTATAGGCAAACCCTAACTCAGACCTTCCCGACGCCGTCGCCAAAATTCGCAATGCCGTCGCGCCGTCATCTTTCTCGTGGTTGTATATTTTCTCGTTCTGAACGCGTGGGATTTTGAATCGTTGAAATCCGACTTCGTATGAAGGAGTTATGATTAAAACAATATCTGGTACTTCGCGCGCACATCGAATGATCATCTTTTATCTTGTTATTTATAGGGTTTCTTTTTAGGCGGGCTAAGTTCTGACCGCTGTCGGGTCAAATCTCGTGACGCCGTCACTTGAAAGATCGCGACAGGACGTCGCTTTATGCCTGCCGGCGCCATCTTTACAATCTGGGAGCACAATTCTTCAAGAGATTTGGTGTTAGGTCTGTAAGTCTTGTCCATTTTCTTCTACCTAATATCCCAAGTAACATGTATTTCCTTTTAAAACATCCCATGCAGTGCAAAATACAAAATCGAATGATTAAGCACATATTGGGCATATTTGCATGATTTAAGATGTTAAATGACCCCGAAATAGTGTACTAAAATGACACACTCATAAAATACCCCCTACACTTTGGATTTGTTGTCCTACAAGCAAAGGGGCTTTTCTATAGACAATAGCAATATTAGGGACATTTAACCTACTTTTTAAAAGTATTTTACAACACAACCTTCTAGACCTCATAATTAAAAGCACATAAATCATATACTAGCACCTCGCATAAGTGTTTGGATTCTCTCTTTCTCTCGGGTGTATAATAATTATAATAACAATACTCTTGGGAACCAGAAAATCAAAACTCATTATATGTCATAACATATAAATTTTACCCATAGGACTTGGTAAAGGATTCAAACCGTTTTCCACTCGCTAGGCGCAAGCATTATTCATACTATCACAAGATGGTCTTTTTTAAAGGGTTGTGGGGTGTAGGTGCAAGATACATTAACAGAAACGAAAAACGATAAGACAATGTGGGTGGCCTTTTGCGTCGTGAATTTAGGGTTGGAAGGGTTTACCTAATGTTTTTTTATGAATGACATGTTGGTCTTGGTTGCTAAGCCAAAAGACTCAGACAAAGATATTACAAACTCTACACAACTCTTCATCAATCTCTTTCTTTTTCTTCGACCTGTACAACATAAACATAGGACATAACAAAGGCAGCCCGTACATTTTTTCACTTTTTTTTATATATATATTTTTTCGTACACTTTCGCCCTGCCATTGCTTAAACATATATACATCATGGGGGTTTATAGGTACACCCCTACACTTGAACTTTTATATACTCGCTTTATTTTACTACTATTTAACTAATGAACCCCGTATTGACGGTGGAATCAAATAACATGGAAGATTCATTGACAAACATTAGGGGGTATTGACTTAACTTTTCTCCCCCATTCTTCTACGAAATAAATACTACCATGAATCTTAACCGTCCCAAAACTATATTTACAAGGATAAGGACTTAGAAACTGTGTACTAAATAATTAACTTGGGTTAAAACAATAATGTACTAAAAATGAGTACATACAAGGTAGGCTAAGGCGATTTGGGTGTAACGATTGGTTTAAGGGTGACAAAATTCAACTACTACATACTTCTGGAATAGTCTATTCAGGAATTACTAGAAATCCCTTTTCGGTTATTTCGTAATACTAAATAGAAAGAAAATTGGAAGGATAGGCTAAGAGGGGTATCTAGGGGGTCATCTTTGTACTAAAATGAAGTGACATGGCAAGGGTGTGGTATAGTTAATGATCGATGCAGACCATCACTAAAATTACAGGCTTTTAAAACATAGGTTAATCCTGGTGCCTCTTATATCTTCAGTAAATGCTATTTACTTACTATGCGTGGTCTCGGGTTGCCATCACAAAAACAAGTTCTAAATTTAATTTATAATATCGGTACACTCATATATTTTAATACCTTACCACATGCTCCAGAAAAGGCGACCAAAATCCACATTTACACAATACATTAATGAACGGTTTAGCACACACATGATTCTCTCACCTCTTAACTCGAGAAAGCTAAAGGTATAAACTATATTGGGTATCAATAATAGATACCAGAATTCCTATAGATCTAATGGCGAACCTCACATTTTAGGGTGGAGAATTTATGGGTCTTTGTGCTGTAAACATAACTTCCTATCCATTGAGGGACGCTATTAATACTTGGTTTTCGTCGGTATGTGTCATAAAAAAATTTAAATTTTGGTCAAAATTACCTTTTTATGATATGTTTCGATATATTACCATCATTTTAAGAAAACAAAAGAATAGTTTCTAAGGATTATTTTCCCCCTACACTTAGGTTGAACATGCCGCGCACTGAAATGAGAGAATATTAAATAAAGAAGAACGTGATATATAAATAAGACGTAAGATCCTAGAGTGATAGGGAGAGGGAGTGAGTGTATAGTGAGATGCAAAATGACAGATAAGTAGTGATAGAGACGATATAAGCTGTGTGCCAAGTAGCGTGAGATAGAAGCTCTAGGCTAGTTGGCTGTAGAGTTGAGGTGGAGAAGAGAGACTTTGTTTGTGAGATGAGAATATCTAGCTGAGAGTGTATGTGAGAGCGTCCGTTCCGCAAGAATCATCCAATGAACTTCCTAAGAACTTCCTCTAGCTGACTTATTATCAAGATATAACTTATTTCAATGACAAAGAAAAATTTTACACGTGTAAACATCTATCTATGTGTGAATGATAAATACAACCTTATTAACTAAGTTTAGACCCTATGAAAACAATAAAGATAGGATGAATGTGTTAACGTAATCGTGGTTTTATGCAGGTTTTTAGGAAAATTACAAATTCCGAAAATTATACAAGATTAATTTCTTCAAAAATTAATTAAAATCGAATTTTCCTATAGCAAGCCTGGCGACGCCGTCAAGATTAATTCTGATGCCGTCTCCAGGGTCTGTAAAGAAGAATTTTTTTTCTTCAAAAATCCATGTACGCAAGTTCCTGGTATGTGCTTAATTACACATACCATTTACTTAGAAAAATGTGCCTAAAAGACCAAAAACATATCAAAAATACATTGTATTCGTGTGTTTTGTGATTTATAATGTGCAGGTAACAGATATTGGACAAAAAGATAAAAATCAAGCCAAAACGGACAAAACCAAGTACGGGATTGGAAAGAGCGTAAAAAGTCAAAGTTAAAAAGTCAAAGTCAAAATCGAAGTCAAAGACGTGTTCATCTTAAATGGACCAATCCGTACCCGAGTTAATGACCCGAGTCAACCCATTAAGCTTATTTATTAATCTAAGCCTAAAGTATAAGCTTTAATCCATTTATTTTAAATCTGGCCCAAAACTAAAATAAGCCCAACAACAGTTAACAACCATTAGCCATAACCCTTTAAACTATTTACACAGTTAGTCCTTAAGGACTAACATTACTAGTCCTTAGGGACTAACAATGTTAGCCCCTACAATGCTTAACCCTTTGTACCCTTAGTCCTTTTTCCTAACACTCATTCCAAATTAAACTAACAGTACCCTAAAACCCAATTCCTGCCAAAACCCTACACTATTTACCATCCCTATCACTCTCACCCTGCAAACCGACAAATTAAACTCACACCCCACTAACACATTCCCCCAGACTACAAATCCACGCTGGCAATCATATGAATGTTTATTGGTTGATGGGACGTGAACACAATCAATGGCTGAGATGGGCTTAAAGAAGCACAAGAGGGTTTCAATGGCTGAGATTGGAAGGCTTGGAGAGCACGCCCAAGAAACACACCCTCAAGACCTAGAATCTTCTCTATTCGGCTATATATAGAAGACTAGTTTCTTAGTTTTAGAGTATCTAGTTTTTAGTAGAATTTAGAATAGCTTTTTTATTGTATTTTACTGCTTTTTAATCAGCTTATTGTACTTTGCTTCAAGAATTGTAAAAGTTTTAAGGTTTAATAAAATTTCAAGTTTTTATGTTAAAATCTATTTTCCTTATGTTAATACATTATAAGCTTTGAAAATGTTCTAATAAGCTCTTGTTTAAGCTTGTATTTAATCTGTTTTCATAAAGCAACAAAAACTGTTAAGTACTTAAGAAAATTTCACCAAAAATCACCCCTCAAAGTACCTTAGCTTATTTGGAAGATAAGCCAAACCTGGAAGGGATTATAGACCATACTAGCTTGTTTTCAAACAAGTTAGAGCTTGTAGATCAGCTCATTAAGAGCTTATTTGCCCTTGTTTAGAGCAAAAGGGCAAGATACTCTCTCATTTTCTCATTTTAGCTTTAAAACTGAAACTGCTTATTTACTGCTTGTCTTTGCTTATTTATGCTTCTTTATGTTGTTTATTACTTATTTATGCTTGCTTATTACTTATATGTCATTTAGTTATGTTTTTACTTAAATCTGCCATTTATTAGCTTAAACCTGCTTATTCTTGTTTTCTTATATTAAGTTCTTATCTCTTTGATTTAATTGCTTATTTGTCTTTAATTTACCTTGTTCTTAATCTATTTTTAGTTTTTTATAAGTTTTCCAAACATGTCATAGCTTAAAATGGATTTTGAAAAGTTAAAGGGGTGTTTGGCACAAGCAGTACTAACCCATGTTTGTACTGCTTGAGTCACTTTGGTTTAAAAGCCAGCTTTGTCAATCTCTTTTAAGTACTTTTAATTAGTTTCCAAAAGTTTGTAAGGGTCAGAATTTATTTTTAAGGTTTTTGTATCAAAAAACTTGAATCTGTGGTTTTAAAGTCTTTTAAATCAGCTTATATATTGGATTTGTTTAAATTGCTCTTTAAGTGCCTTTGAATGCTTAGTTTTGATGTTAATTTGAAACTGGTTTGGTGTCTTTAAAAGTTTTATAATAATCTGTCAAAAAATTCTCCCTTATGGAGTTCTTAGTTTAAGTATTGTTAGGCCATTTTCAATCTCATTTTTAGATTAGTTAAATTCTGTTCTAGGGTCTGAATTTGTTTGCACAAGCTCATTGGGTGTTAAGCTCAATCTGTTTGAGCTTTTTAGAAACTTAAAACATCAGTTACTAGCTTAAAATCAAGGCTGCAAAAGCCATTTTGTCATTTTAAAAACCTTTGAAAAAACCAAAAAGATAGGATTTTAGGTAAACAGCCATTTTTATAAGCCTTTTTCTAGCTTGTTAGTTATTCAAAGTGCTTATTTTTTGCTTATTCTTATAGCTTATAGTAGTTGCTTTATCTGTTTTGAGTTTTTAGACACTAGCTTATTGATCTAGTAGCTTAAAAATTAGCTTAAAGTTGCCTCCTTAGACTGTTTTTAGTTGTGTTTTAGCTAAATTGCTTATTCGCTTATTTAAGTGTTTGAGCTGTTAGGTTTGCTTAATTATGCTTAGTTTTGCTTATTAGGTTAGGTTTAAGGATCTGGTAGCTTATTTAGTTTGAGCTTTAGCTTATATAGTCTTATAAAAGTTTGGTGGCAAAAAATTTTTGTTTTAAGGCTTAAAGCTTTTAGTTTCTTTAAATTAAACTGTCTTAATTCCTTATGTATGTCTTTTCCAGCTTATTTGGTTTATTTAAGTTTCTCATTAACATAGCTTAGTATCTTGTAGTCGTAAATTTTTGTTTAAGTTTGAGCTTAATAAGGATTTTGTGTCAAAACAGTAAGTGTTAAAGCCTTTTTAGCTTAAGCAAATCTATTCCCTTAAGTGCTTATCCAGCTTAAAAATAAGTTTATATTATAAAAAGCCCTATCATTACAGTTGCTTATATATAGTGTCAAAAAGCTTTTTCAAAAGACAATTTTCAAAAAATAAAAACATTTAGTTAAGTATAGTGGGCCTCCAGTATTCAAACCCGTCGGACCTCAACCTTAACTCCCACCCTTTTAAACACACCTAAGCCACTACAATGCGCCCTTTGGGACTTTTCTGATATACCCATGTAGCTTTAGTAATTTCAGGTGGTTTGGCATTTAAGCTTCTAAGCTTATTTAAACAGCTTATCCATCTAGCTTTATTTCAAGTTCTAATTTCTATAATTATTAAAAGCTTAAAAAGTAATTTTGGTAAATTAATTTCAGATTTTTGAAAATTAGTTAAGTATTTTAATTAATTTTTTAATATAAAACTGTTTTTTAATTACATAGAAAATTAACTCAAAGTAAACAAAAAAAAAATTCTTTTTTTAACATTATTTTTTTAATCATTAGGTTCATTTTAAAATTAATTTGCAATGTAAGGGTTAAAAATTATTTGATAATTTAGGTTTTTAAAGCTCGGGTTTTGATTCCCGTTATCGTTTTTAGTTTAAATCCTTAATTGCTTTCGTTTTTAGCTTGCCTTTATTTGTTTTTGCATGTTATTTGTAGAATTAGAATCCAAATCAAAATTTGATTATTCAAACACGCGATCACGAATTTAAACTCGATTCTCAATTCACGCCTCGTCGAGAAATGACCCGGGAAGGTTTTGGATTTTACTTTGGATAAAAGTAATCTTCTAGAAGCCTTACGAAATACTTTTCTCACTCTTCATTATTTAAATTTGATTTTAATTATATATATATGTATATAAAGTTATATATATAAGTATAATTAAGTTGAAATCAGTTCCCATTAGTTATTTCCTGCAAACTTTACTGCAAAAACCACACAATTGATTAACACAATCATATGACTCAAAACAAACACACAAGACACAGCTAAAATGCAAGAAAATAAAGGATTGGGTTGCCTCCCACTAAGCGCTTTTGTTTATCATTGAGTCTTTTAGCTAGACTCGTCCTTTCAGATAAATTTCTTTTAACCCACAGTAAGGCTTTCCTTGTTATTTTGATTAAATGGTTCCCCATGATAATGTTTCACCCTATGACCATTTACCTTAAAGCTTGTTCCATCACGGTTGAATAATTCAATAGTTCCATTTGGATATGCTTGTTTCACCGTAAAAGGACCGGACCATCTAGACCTAAGTTTTCCCGGAAAGAGTTTTAATCTTGAGTTAAAGAGAAGTACACGATCACTCATTTGGAATTCTTTCTTCTCCTTTAGATGATTATCATGCCACTTCTTAGTACGTGACGCACTTTATACGTCTTGGAATCCTTATAGGTCTTGAAGCCTTAACTCCTTCCAACTCATTAAGTTATTGGTTTCACTCCACACCTGACTTAGAAAGACCATATGCACATTTTTCATTGCCTAACAGTTTCTTTTGATCAGTTTCAACGGGTAGATAACATGCCTTACCATAAACCATCCTAAATGGTGTGGAACCGATAGGCATTTTAAAAGCAGTCTGAAATGCCCATAATGCATCATCTAGTTTATCCGACCAATTTTTTAGATTGCTTCAAATCGTTTTCTCTAAAATCCGTTTGAGGGCACGATTGGTATTCTCTACTCGACCACTCGTTTGCGGATGGTATGCAGTTGAAAACCTGTGAGTCACCCCATAACGTTGTAACGCCTTTTCTAATTGGTGATTACAGAAGTGGCCTCCCCTATCATTTATTAAAGCCTTAGGGATACCGAATCGAGAGAAATGCCTTTTCAAGAATTTGACAACCACTCTAGCGTCATTAGTGGGTAGAGCTTGAGCTTTAGCGCATTTCGAGACATAGTCGATTGCTACTAGAATGTACTTATTCCTGTAAGAGGTTGGAAAAGGCCCCATGAAGTCGATACCCCAAACGTCAAAAACTTCACACACTTGTATAGAGTTTTGTGGCATTTCGTTACGGGTGGAAATATTTCCTGCTCGTTGACATGCATCACACGCCTTTACAAATTCATGAGCATCCTTGTAAATTATGGGCCAATAGAAACCACATTCAAACACCTTTCTAGCTGTTGCGTTGGCTCCATGATGACCACCAGCAGGTCCATGGTGACAGTGAAGAAGGATTTGTTTAGCTTCTTGCCCAAACATACATAGACAAATTATCTGATCTGCGCATACCTTAAAGAGATGAGGATCATCCCAAAAGTAATATTTCAAATCAGGAAAGAATTTCTTCTTTTCTTGGATGGTCATACCATTTGGTAATTCTTTAACTGCGAGATAGTTTGCGAAATCAGTAAACTAGGGTTCTTCTAAACCAAAATCCATCTTCATAATAGACTCATCCAGGAATCTATCATCAATTTTGGCCTCTATGAGTTCTTTACTTTCATGATTTTCAAGACGGGAAAAGTGAATCAGCGACTAGATTTTCTGCATCACCTTTCTTCCTTGTCTCAAAAAGATCTGATGTCAAATTCTTTTAAGAGAAGTACCCAACGAATAAGACGAGGCTTTGCATCTTGTTTAGAGAAATGATATCAAAGAGCAGAATGGTCGGTGTAGACGATTGTTTTAGAAAGAACGAGATATTTCCTAAATTTATCAAAAGCAAAAACAACAGCTAGGAGTTCCTTCTTAGTGGTAGTATAATTTCTCTTGAGCCTCAGTCATAGTTTTTCTTGCATAATAAATTGGCTGAAAATACTTTCCGCTCCTTTGTCCCAATACTAAACCTATCGCATAATCACTAGCATCACACATTAACTCAAAGGGTAAAGACCAATCCGGCTTGATCATAATTGGAGCTTTAGTTAGCTATTTCTTGAGGGTCTCGAAGGCCTCAACACATTCATTAGAAAAGTCAAACTTGGCATCCTTCATTAGCAGTTGGGTCATAGGTCGTTTAATTTTTGAAAAATCCTTTATGAAATGACGATAGAACCCTGCATGACCCAAGAAAACCTCTAATCGAATGATGTTCGTAGGATGGTGAGGAAGTTTTGATATAGCTTCAATTTTTTCCCTATCTACCTTAATCCCAGCACGCGATATCTTATGCCCTAAGACGATACCTTCCTTGACCATGAATTGACACTTTCGCAGTTAAGAACTAGGCTAGTTTCCTCACAACGAGTGAGCATTTTATTAAGGTTTGACAAACAATGGTCAAAGGAACTTCTGAAAATAGAAAAATCATCCATGAAAACTTCCATACTGTCTTTGATTAGTTCATGGAAAATAGCCATCATGCATATTTGAAAGGTTGCAGGCGCATTACATAATCCAAATGGTATTCTACGATACGCAAATGTGCCATATGGACATGTAAATGTTGTTTTTTCCTGGTCTTTCGGAGCAATTAGAATTTGGAAGTAACCCAAAAATCCATCTAGAAAGCAATAATAGTCATGACCGGCTAGTCGTTCGAGCATTTGATCAATGAATGGAAGAGGAAAACAATCTTTTCTTGTCGCGTCATTCAGTTTCCTATAATCAATGCACACTCTCCATCATGTGACAGTACGTTAAGGGATGAGCTCATTCTTATCGTTCCTAACTACTGTCATACCACCCTTCTTTGGTACCACTTGTACCGGGCTCACCCATAGACTATCAGATATAGGGTAAATTATACCAGCATCCAGAAGTTTGATAACTTCTTTCTTTACAACCTCCTTTATGTTTGATGTCAATCCTTCTTTGCGGGTTGTAACACAAGGCTTATATACTATCTTCCATAAGTATTTATATGAGTACAAAAAAGAAGGATCTAATGCCTTTAAATAGCCGAGATATTCCCCATGCAATGGCTTTTTTGTGGGACCTTAAGACCTTTAAGAGTTTACCTTTTTACAGAGCAGATAGGGAAGAGGAGATAACCACTAGGAGTTTGTCATCTCCTTGAAAGAAGGCGTATTCCAAATGATCAGGTAGTGCTTTTAACTCCACTTTTGGTGGCTTGCCCACCAAGGGTTTGAACCTATTTTCTAGAATTTTCCATTTTAAAGGCTCGATTGGTCCTTTTCTTGGGTAGAAAGAGATGGCTTGCACCTCTTGAGCCTCGTCCTCCTCTTTGTTGTCGATCCAATTGCGATCAGGATTTAAGGTGTCATCCAATTATTCTTGCACCATTTCGTTAGGTGATCGGCAAAGTATAGACAATCGTCTTGAGATGAGGCGAATTTCATATATTTTTCTATGTTAAAGGTGACCCCTTTTTCACCAACCCTTAAGCTTAACTTCCTATCGTGTACATCGATGACTGTGCGAGCCATGGCAAGGAATGGTTATCCTAAAATGATTAGGACCGCTGTATCCTCGTCCATTTCTAGGATAACGAAATCGACTAGGAAAATGAACTTGTCGATCTTAACTAATAGGTTTTCACATATACCTATCGGATACTTAATTGACCTATCAATAAGCTGAATACTCATCTTGGTAGGTTTCAGTTCTGAAATGCCTAATTTCAGGAAAAGGGAGTGTGTCATGAGATTAATGCTTGATCCTAAGTTTGCAATGTAATGTATTTTACTGCATAGTTTCCTAAAGTAATGGTAATGTGAAACTTCCAGGATCTCCTTTTCATTTTAGGTAATTTTCTTTTTGGATAGCGCTGAGACATTCTTCAATTAAGGGTACCATGAGGAGGCCAACATTCTCATAATTTTTCTATTGATAGAAAGTAGATCTTAGAACCTTAGCTCCTTTTGGCATTTGATTCAAAGCTTCAAGGAATGGAATATTGATATTTATATGCTTAAAGATCAATAAGAACTTCTCCCGTTCATCATCCTTCTTCTGTTTTCATAGTCGAGATGGAAAAGGAATGTTGGATGATTTAGAAGGATGGTGGAGGGTGGATGACAAAGTAGTTTCTGGGTTTGGAGTGTTTGGGTTTTCTTTTTCAGTAGGTATCCCCTCTTCAAAAACTGCTTCATTAGTCACTATGGGCACAGAGTTTGGTTGGTTAGGGTATGGAGGGTCGCGAGTGGTGATTCCAGATCTAGTTGTATGGGTTCCTTGTTAGCTGTTTTGTCATCGAGGGTGGAGAGGATTTGGGAGAATTTCTCGTGCATGTCATTTCATTGTTGATGTAGCATTTCCCCAAGCCCTTTTAAATGATATTTCTTCTCCGTCAAAACATTAGCTATTTCATCCTCGAATTTACTTCTAACAACCCAGTCAGGGCCTTCTTCTTCCCTTTTTCTTATATCAATTTCCCCATGGAGCGATATCATTATTTTGATAGAACCTATAGAAGAGAAGGGTCATTCGTAAATGTCCTTGCCCCCCGAAAAAAAAAAGAAATAAGCATGCTTGCTCCACCGAAAGTGATTTCGACTTGGTCCACATTCATCCCTCCTCGTTATGCTCTACCATAAAGTCGCAGATGAAGTAAAATGGGTTTTTAAAGGTTTTTCTCCCTGGAGTAGATATGGTGAGGAAAAGAAGCTGTTTGATGGGGGCCCCCCGTTTAAGGGCAATCATGTTAGGGAAGTTTTGACTTAAGAACATGAGATGGACAATAACTAAAGTTTACACGAAAATATTTTAGGTTTCTGGGGTTCCGTTAGGTTAAAAACGCAAAAAATGCAATTTAAACATTAAGACGTAAAAATAAATACCGGGAGTGATCGTAAACAACGAAACACTTAGGAAAGATAAAATAATTCATATAATATCTAAACTAATTAAAATCCAAAGTCAAAATGCGTTCGATGACGTTTTTCAGATTTACGCGGGTTAACTTCCCGGTAAACTGTCGGATTCAAACGTAACGTATAAAAGTCAAAGATAATGATCAGAAAAGTTTAAAATATTGACCTGAAATTTTTGGGGTGTGACAATTGTTCTGGGAGGTATCTTTTCAAGCCATTCCTTAACTTTACCTTTTAAGGTGAAATGGAAAAAAACGTAGTCTAGAAGCATCCCTGGTGGCTCTATCAGCTTGAATATGATCCACTATGCTTAAGAAGTGTTTTATATGATGGATGGGATTTTCAGTGCATAACCCCTAAAATAAGCAAGTGTCTTGGATTAACAAGATATCTTGTGCATCTAAAACCTTATTTGTTGGCTCCTCGAGAAGAATGATTGGGTTTAGAAAACTGGATGCGTTAGGGGAGGAATGCTCTCGAAGGCTCTTGGTCGGGGGAATTGATTTGGGTTTTTGATTTGGGAAAAATGAGGGTCCCTCATCGAAGAGATTGCGTCCTGCAATAGATAAAGTTTCATTTTGCTACTGAAGGCGAGCAGCTCTCCTTTTCTTATGCATTTCTCTTTCGGGTTCCTTGAATGGTTTAATTGGATTCTTGATGGTACTACGTGTCATGGTGAGAGATTAAACTAGAGAGATTTTTTTATGAACAAAGGTAACAAAGAAAAGATAGATTAAAAGAAAGCTAATCTAAAAAAAGAAAAACAAAAACCTCACTCGATAGGAATCTAGTGAGTCGACCTAAGCTAAATAGACTACGAAACCTAGACTATTCCCCGGCAGCGGCACCAAAAACTTGATGCAGATTTTTGCAAAACCATAAAAGTTTTACAATCCTCCCAGGTAGTGGACCTAACCGTTGTAGTGTAGTATAGGTAAATCCAGGGGATTGATCGTTCTCTAGGGGAATAACGAGATTGGCTCGAAGAGTATGTCGAATAGGTTTAAGGTTTGAGGGAGGAGTATTTTTGTGCTTTTGTATTTTATGAAAGCAAGAAAATCTGATAATTGAGAGAGGGGTTTTTGACTAACTTAAACTACTTGAACAAACATAAAACAACCAATAAAATAAGAACGAATTAAAGAAAACTCATGAGAAGCAAAAATGTGTTCACTTAGAATTCACGCCCCCTAAATATGTGTGTTTAATTTTGAAGAATAATTAATTGACTGATTCTATGATTAATATTAAATGGCTTGGTTAAGCATTCACATCCCCTCGCCCTTTTATACCTATGGCCAATGTCTATGAGGTTGCTCAATCGGACATAAACATAAGAATAAAAATTAGGACTACTAATATCATACACAATTCGACCTATGTGATCTTAGGCTGCCACGTATCACTAATTAGCCTAGAGGTTGCTCTTTGGACTAACTAACACACGCTTACGTATGAATCACTAATTAACTTATCCAAGCTTAGGTTGCTAAGTCAAGTTTTTAAGGCCTTTAGGTTGCTAAATGACCAAGAATAAACCAATTCCATGTTAAGATTGCCTAATCATGTAATACTAGTTTATTACCAATTAATTTAACGATTCTTGTATGTAAACACATGGATCTTCGATCAAACATGCATAATATTAATAATCATACCATGATTCATCATTATAAACATACACACATATCTAGGGGTTGTTACATCTAAGCAAACACAAAAGAGATTTAGCCTAACATAGCATAAATCAAACCATAAGACATAATAATCATGTAATTAGGATTTATCATGTTAAAGGAATTAATAAGACAAACCCAGAATCATATGATATTATAAGATGGAATTACACCATGAAAAACAAGGGAAAACAGCCTCCAAAGTTGCCAAAATCGGTTTTAGGGTTTCAAGCTTACAAAAAACGAAGTTATAAGTCTGTATTTATAGGCATAAATTAGGTCAGATCATCCCGACGCCGTCGAAGAAAATCGTGACACCGTCGCAGTGTCATTTTTCTTGTGGTTGTAGATTTTCTCACTGCGATCCCGTGAGCTATTGAATCAGCGAAATCCGAGTTCGTATGAAGGAGTTATGACCAAAACAATATCTGGTACTTCGCTCGCAAGTGAAATGATCTTCTCAATCTTGTGACACAAAATCTTCAAGGGTTTCTTTAGGTCGGCCACGTTTTGACGCCGTCGCCAAATTCCTGACATCGTCACTAGATAGATCACGACGGTGTCGCTTTATGCCTGTGATCCGTCTCCACGCTCTGTAAGCAATATTTCTTTAAAGATTTGGTGTAGGTCCGTAATCTCATCTGTTTCTTCTCCAAATGAGCTCAAGTCACGTGTATTCCCTCCAAATGTCATCTAAGTGCTAAAAACCTGAAAACAAATGATTAAGCACATAATCAGGGCATATTTGCATGATTTAGGGGGTTAAATGACCCCGAAATAGTGTATAAATGACACCTCGTCAGATACGGCGTATGTAGTTAGCGGGATACGCCGTATTGGGAATTGAACATACGCGTTTTCTTGTGAAGTCCAGGTGCTGATACGTCGTATCTTCTTTGTTGGATACGGCGTATTGAGTCAAAAATAAGTATCTTTAAATATCTTCGTTTTAAGCTCCAAAATGTACGCCTTTTAGCATGTCTTCACAAAACACTCCATAATTACTGCAAGTAACAACTTTAATCAATTAAGTAACAATTCTTGCAATAATTATATAAAGTGGATAATTTATTTGGGATAGATGATGGTATAAAAGTCACATTATTTGATGTCATCAAATATCCCCCCACTTGAATCCTACTTGTCCTCAAGTAGACTCTAGAAATTTATTGAAAATGTATCCCAACCGAAGTTAAGGATTTTTCCTTTAAGCATTCTTTCATTAAATCGCCTGTACAAAACTAAGCACCTCACGAAATATGGAAAATAAAAACACTCAGATCACTCAACTAATCTAGGGTGTAACATTTAATGGGTACGCTTAATTGCTCGGTCGTGATTAGTTTTCTATCATATGCTTGGAAAGGATACACATCTCCACCACTAGAACTAAGGAGTAACAAGTCAAAAAGGTAAACTGGGTTTATAGGCTTAATGGGTTGATCATTCTAACAATCTTTCACCAAAAGTACCACACCAACAAGGCAGCTGAATCACATATACATGATCGTAACGACGGAATAGACATGTATGATTCGATCACATCCTCATTCGAGTTTAACCAAGGGTTAGGACGAAGAATGATATAGGGTATGGATCTTCTAACTTTCACCAAAAGTAATAAACCAACAAGGTGGCTGAATCACGCATACATGGCCGTAACGACGGAATAGACATGCATGACTCGATCTCATCCTTATTCGAGCAAAACCCAATGTTAATTGTTACGAAAGGGAAGTAAATTTTTGTTAAATAAAATTCACAAAACGAATAGATTAAGCCTGAACAAATAAGGTATATGGTTGCTAGTAACTTTCTCGACCGTTCCATGATAAAGACTCAGAAATATATACAAATGTCTCGATCATAGAAATGACAAAGACAACCTAAGTTGGCGTTCCCATAACGGTCAACTTCCTAAAGCAAGTAGTGATATCGGCCACTTATATACAAAACTATACATCGTTGATTTTTTTCCACGTATCAACGAATAATCAAGCCTCCAAGTAATTTATCGGTTTAAGTTCAATGAATCGATTATCAAACTTTCCTTCTCTTTTTTGCTGCAATTTTCTATTTTTCCTTTTTTCATAACATAACAATACGAATCTCGGTGTGATTTCACCGTCTTCACCATCATAATTCATCCAGATAATTTTTCTTTAAACACTTCATCTTTGGATATAGATCATAATTGCGAAAGTAGTAAAATACACGAGCTACATACTTTTACATTCCCATTGCATTGTGCAATTTCCTGACCTAACCGGAGATAGAAATTTTCACTTTGACATAGGAACTACAAAACTTTACACAAAAGCAACTAGAAACTTTGATTAAATAGGCTTAATCTATAGGGTAGGCTAAGGTGTAAAGGTGTAATGAAATAGACATTTGGTGTGGAAAAAACACGAATCGCTCAACAGATTTTTCTAGGGTATCTTACTCTTATAGTGAGAGTAAACAAAGGGTTATACGGGGGTTAACTAACCAGTGTGGTTAGTTAATATCATAACATATAGGCTATTTGGTGTATTCCTAAAAATTTACCAGTTAAACAGGTTACTCCATCTAAGTCCATAGTACTCATTATTGTGGTCTCGAGTGATATACCAAGCCAAGTTCTAAAGTACACTATATCACCGGCATACTCATAATTTTGTAGAATTTTTTGGTAAATGTTTAGAAATGGAATAGGCTTAAATCTCACAATTTGACATTAAGGTTTATTGTGTGTGAGGTAATGTAACTAGCAATTTTTACAAAAGCATGTTAAAAAAATTAAATTTGGCATATTTTAACCATATAGCATATTATTTGTAAAAAGAAAGACAAGTGGGCGTTCTAATTCTCCATCCCCCCACTTAAGTTATACAACGTCCTCGTTGTATAGATAAGCAGTACTAACTCAGCAGTACTAACTTCTTCACTAGCAGCATTAACTCCTTCAGCAACATTAACTTTGTACTAACAGTAGTAACTTTTGTACTAGCAGTAGTAACTACTTAGTAGTTTTTCTTCTAAGTCTTTGAGTAGCACTAATATGCACTAGCAGTAGTAACTTTACACTAGCAGTAATAACTATGTACTAACAGTAGTAAACACTTAGCATTTTTCTCTGAAGTTCTTGAGCAGTACTAACACAACTGAGCAGCATTAACTCTTATATGAGCAACAGTAATACTAACAGCATTAAGAAGGCTTTTAATCCTAACAATCCTCCCCTAAACTTGATATTCTTCTTCAAAATCATTAAGTTTCTTCATTTAAAAGCTCTATAATCACCAGGAGGATACTTCCAAACACTTTATTGATTCTTAAGCTGTTTTGTGAGAAGTTTAAGAAGCTGATATGCCATTTCACTGAAATAATCAACCTGAAGCTTCTTGTTCAGCATATCTGTAATTGTAGGTGGTGTAAGGGGATATCTCTTTTCTACCAGCATGTAAATGTGCATAGACTGCATCATCAAGGAATGTACTCCACAAGAGTCATATAGCTTCCATTCTAACACTTTGTATCCTTGTTGATTCCTCCATATTGCATCTTCTACATGTAGTTCAAACATTGTTTTCATATCATTCCATAACAGATAATCCATGTTTTCCACTAGTCTTGTTGATCTATATCTAGCTTTTACCAACTTATACAAGTCTTTCAAGTCTTCCCTGTCAAAACTTTTAAGCATCTAACTAAAGAACATGTACATCTGAGATTTTCCATCAGCTCTTACTATTTGATAATAGCTTTTCTTTCCTTCTTTGTGGATCTTCTAGCCAACAATACTTGAAGACTTAATAGCTAAAGGTACAACATCAATTGCAACTTCTTCTTCATCTGGAATGACTTCCATTAGACTTTGAAGCTCTGTTGTGTCTTTATCCTCATCCACCTTTTGCTTCTTAGTACTCTCTTGTTCCAACTCTTCTCCTGCTCTCTTTAAACTACCTTCCACCAAGTCTGTTCTGAAGTCAACAAATGTATTCACCCTCTTGAAAGCTTTATCAAACATCTTCTGAATAGAATTAAAAGATTTGTTCTTCAAGTCTTTGGGCTTCTTTTCTTTCATATTCTTCAGGTAAGTACACATGATTTTTCTTTGTTAGGCTTAGGTTGGTGGTTTGTTCCTCTTCTCTTCTGCACTTTTAGCAGCAAAGTGCTTTCTTCTTTGCTCTAAGAGTTGTTGAAGTAATTTTGCCTTTTCTTCAACAGACAACTCTTCTTGCTCCTCTGCTTGCAGTCTTTAAGCCAATTCATGATCAGCCTCAATCTTAGCCTGAATATCATCCCATTCTTCAGTCAATGCAACATTGGCTTCTTTTTCTTTTTCACCTTTTTCTCTTGCAAGTCTTTCTTCTTCATCAAATTCAGCTTGTAACTTTGAAGCAATTTCTTCATCAAGCCTGATTAGATCTTTGTTTTTCATAGTCTTCACAGGTTCTTCTACCATTATTCCTTCACCCCTGTCATGTGATTGTAGTGAAGAAATTGTTGTTGTTGTTGTTGTAGATTTACCTGGCTCTTGAAAAACAATCCCTTTCACCTTGGGTTTTGAAGTTTCTAATGCTTCAAGTGCTTGAGCCAAAGTAATTTCTTTAGTAGTTATTGTAATAGTTGTTGCAGTAGTACTAACTTGAGCAGCATCAACTACTTCTTCAACAACATTTTCATTTTGCCCTGCAACAAACACTTCTTCACCATTTAAAGCATTCACATCAAACATCTTAGCATCATCTTGATCATTAACCAGGGTAATGTCTTCATCAGCATCAATAGCATTAATCCTCCTCCCCTGTTTGGATGCATCCTCACCTAAACTTTGTTCATCTCTAGAGGATTTTACCCTAGCACTCAAACCAACTTTGTATAACCTCTTCAGCTTATGAGTTCTTGAACTTCTTTTCTTTTTAAGCTTCTTGACCCTCCTTTTCAAACTATCAATCTCATTAGCTTGAGTGGTCTTTGTGTTCTCCAAATCAAGAACCCTTTGTCATAAATTGGTACATAGTTCCATAAATTCCTTTAGTTTAATACTATCCTCATCACTTTGAAGTGTGTTACCTCTTGCGAGTAGTGAATCATTGGAATGTTTAGATACATTCTCAAACCTAGTTTGAGAAATTGTATCCCCCATGGTTTCTTAGCACCTGGGATCACCACCTGAAGTAGTTCCTAGGGAACTAGATTCATTAGGTATTGTCTTGGATCGGGTCTTAGTTATGTTACCACTGTCCTGCTCTATTTCTAAGCTAGAAGCAGTAGTGGCAGCCCTCACCAAACTGTCACCCAACTCCTTATGGACAGCGTCATCTACAACAATATCTGTAGGACCACTAGGCTGAGGTACCTGAGTGTCCTTTCTCTTAGGCTTCCTAGGTTTTTATGTATTTTGAGGTTGAGTAGATGATTCAATAATGGTGGGTGTGTGATGGGGATCAGTGGGCACTGCTTAACCTTCACCCAATTCTGCTTGGTTTTGTACCACCATTGTTAGAAATAAAGGTGTTACTTTACCAGAAAAACATTTGCCTACCCTCTTCATATTTCTAAAGATCTTCTTAGTGTGAGAGGGTGCAATATAAATTCTCTTGTGACTTGGCAACCCATCAAGTTGTTTATTCAAAAACACTTGTACAAACCTTAGATACATCAAACATTTCCCAGACAAATTATCTAAGTTTTTAATCATACTTTCAAAAATGTATTTTGAAAAGTTGAATTTTTGATTTGTAGCTAAGTAGATAATTGCATATGCCATAGTGCTACTAAACTCATTCCATGCAGTAGTCTTTGAATTTAGGCATTGTAAAATAGTATGAATCAGAAATTTCCATTGTGGGGGAAAAGAATGCCTTATAGAAAGTATGCTTTTGTAAAATCTTCTCATACCCCATCCTTGTAAGTTCTTCAAAAATGGTTGAGTTTGGTAACAATCAATACCTTCAGCATCTTCTAGTTGAAGATCTCTTCTAACAGTTGATTCTATGACAATTATCTTCTTACCATCAACTAGGGCATGTAATTGAACTTCCCCATTAATAGTTTTGGCCTTGACAGTAGACCAGAACTGTTCGATACACGAAGTATATATAGTGGGATTAATGGTCAAAGCATACTTTATGGGGTGTGCATTCAAAAAATCCACTATTTGTTCAAACCCATCACTTTATTCGGGTTTAGACAAAAATGTGACCAAATTGTGAGTATCTGCAAACTTTAGATTCGACATTTGTGTTGGGTTTTGATGATGAATGATAAAATTGAGTTAGAGTTTGTGATTAGAGAGTTTTCGAAAGTACAAAATCGATTAAATGACTGATTGAAACCCTTAATCGAAGTATTTATGAAACTACCCTCAACAGTTGTAACTTAAACCCAGCAGTAGTAAGTGTATGCCTAGCAGCATTAACTTAAAACCAGCAGTAGTAAGTTATGTCTAGCAGCATTAACTTAGAACCAGCAGTAGTAAGTTATGCCTAGCAGCATTAACTTTGAGGCACCAATATTAACTCCAATTCCATTCTAAAAAGCTTTTCCATCATCAATCTAACACTTTTCTTTGCTTTTCCTGCAAAATGTTAGTCCAAAAACCAAGAAAACACAAGCCATGGCAATTTTCATAATTATCACAGTATTAATTATACCTAACAGTATTAAGTATAACTAATAGTAGTAACTCGTCAGTATTAAGTATAACCAGCAGTACTAATTATACTTAATAGCTGAAACTTTTAATGACATGAATAACAGTACTAATTCATACAAAACTCTACAAAAACATAAAGAGATAAAAGATTTTAAAGATTCATCATTCCAATACTAACAATCAAATATTGAAATCCACTTACATCAAAAGCTTTTGTAAGCAAATCTGCAACATTCTTGTCAGTATGGATTTTGACCATTTGAATCAATTTCTTTTCATTGAAATCTCTAATAAAATGATGTTTGATCTCTATATGCTTTGTTTTTGAATAAAAACAGGATTTTTAATTATGCAGATAGTACTGTTATTGTCAATAAAGATCTTGGTATGCATAAAATTATACCCATAATCAAGTAGTTGATTGTGAATCCAAAGCACTTGTCTACCGCAACTTAAAGCAGCCACATACTCAACTTCTGTTATGGAATTTACAACCACTCTTTATTTCTTGTACTGCCATGATATTAATCTATATCCAAGGAATTGACAACCTCATATTGTAGACTTCCTATCCAAGCTTGCTCGAGCATAATCACTATCAGTGTATGCTACCAAATCAAAAGGAGAATCTTTTGGATACCAAAGGCCCAGTTTTGGTTAACCTTTTAAGTACCTAAAAATCCTTTTCACAACATGAAGATGTGAAACCTTTGGATTGACTTGGTATCTAGCACAGGCACACACTGCAAACATGATGTCAGGCCTTGAAGATGTAAGATACATCAATGAACCAATCATTGACCTATACATATGAACATCCACTTCTTCACCATCTTTATCATTGAGCAAAGGCTTTTGAGTTTCCATTTGTGTGCTTGCAGTCTTGACTTTTATAAACCCAAATTTCTTTAAAATTTCAACAACATATTTATACTGACTAATAAATATGCCATCCTTATTCTGCTGCACTTGTAATCTCAAGAAGAATGTAAGTTCTCCCATAGAACTCATCTGAAATTTCTCATGCATCAACTTCTCAAATGCATTGTATAGCTCCTTCTTTGTTGAACCAAAGATGATATCATCCACATAAACTTAGACCAGCAAAATATCACCTTTATGCCTTTTGATGAATAAGGTCTTGTCAATTTTCCCTCTTTAAAACCCATTGTCTAACAGATATGTTAACAAGGTTTTATACCAAGCTTTAGGAGCTTGATGTAGTCCATACAATACTTTTTCAACCTTTTATACTCTATCAAGAAAGTCTAGATCTTCAAATCCTAGTGGTTGACATACATACACCTCTTATTCAATCTTCTCATAGAGAAAAGCACTTTTTACATCCATTTGATATACCATAAAATATTTAAATGAAGCATAAGCTAAAAATAGCCTAATTGCTTCAATTCTTGCAACAGGGGTAAAGACTTCATCATAGTCAATCCCTTCTTCTTGTGTGTACCCTTGAGCAACCAATCTTTCTTTATTTCTTATCACAATTCCCCTTTTCCAATTGGTAAATCTACTAAAGTCTAAACTTCTTGTAACTTGAATTATAGAAGCTCTTCCTGCATAGCCTCTATCCAGCTTGGATCCTTCAATGCATGAATTACCTTTTTGGGTTCTTCCTGTGATAAAAAGCAAGCAAACAAGCAGTTTTGAAGGTCTTTATGGTTTGTTCTTTATTGAATAGTACTAACAAACCCATGTTCCTCCAAATTCTTTGACATCCTTCTTGTTTGTGTAGTTGATTGCAAATCTCCAATCACTTGATCAAGAGGATGAACTTTATGAATTTTTGTATTTAGAATAGGACTGACTTAGATTGTTGTATCCAAATTGTTCATGTAAGCCTCTACACCATTATCTTCATCATCTCTATAATCTTCTAAAGCATGCATATTTGGATCAAATAGAAGTTCAATACTTGTTTTTCCACCAACAACATTAACCTTATTTATGCTAGCAACATTAACATTATTAGTGCTATTAACATTATCTTCCTTCTCTTGATCATTACATTCACTATCTTTTCTTGGATCTTCATCAACCTTCTTTCTATTATTACTTGAAGGTTTAGATCCATCATCATGACAACTCTTTAGATCTTGGGAATATGGTGGATCAGAAGTCCATAATGGTAGCAAAATGTAATCTTTGACAGGTTATGTCTCCTTTCTAGCTTGACTTGCATTATCACTTGCTTTTGTACCCTCAAAACCATTAGACTGTGTACCTGCAATAATTGGCTCATAATTCATTATTTTTGTTAGTGCATCGATATCAAATAGCCAATCTGGTCCACTACCTACAACATTAGGTGTATTCTCACTAAACCTAATATGCAAGTTTTCTTCCACTATCCTTGTTCTACTATTGAATACTCTAAAGGCTTTACTATTTAAAAAGTATCCAACAAAGAAACCTTCATCAGCCTTACCATCAAATTTGCCTAAGTGATCTATGGTATTGAGAATGGTAACAAGACACCCAAATGGTCTCATAAAACTTAAAGTTGGTGTTCTACCATGCAAAAGTTTATATGGGGTCTTGTTAAGAGGCTTAACTACTAACACTTTATTTTGCACATAGCAAGCAGTATTAACTGCTTCTGCCCAAAAAGTAGTTAGCAACTTAGAATCAGCTAGCATAGTCCTAGGAGCCTCAATTAGTATCCTATTTCTCCTCTCAGCAACTCCATTTTGTTGAGGAGTTCTAGCTATACTATATTATCTCAAAATACCCTTCTTTTCACAAAACTGATTCATTCCACTATTCTTAAACTCAGTCCTATTATCACATCTAATCACCTTAACCTTGTGAT
>BQNB010027695.1:0-57393 GCA_026074375.1 Tanacetum coccineum
TTTTATATTTTTCCTACAAACTATATGATAAAAGAAAATTTTCTAAAAAAGCAAAATATTTTTTTGATAATTTTTGTATTTATTATGAATTAAATAAACTTTTAACTAAACTAAATTATAAAAAATACTAAACGTTCACAAAAAATTCTGAAAAATTTACAAAAAATACTAGAGACTATAAGCTACCTACGAAAAATAACAACCACCACACAGCTTATCAAATAAGCCCGAAAATAAGCTTGGACAGCTTATAGGCTTATTAGGGGAAAACCCCCTTAAATAGATTTGCCCTTGAGTCTTTAACGAAAAAGACCCAAGGGCGCAGTGGTAGTGTGTGTGGGAGTTAAAGGGGATGTATTGCTTGGTCCCGGGTTCGAGTCTTGCTCACCCGGACCAAGTATCTTCCCCTTTTCTTTTTTTTTTTTAAAAACTAGGTAAAAGTGTAACATCTAAACTAAAGGGTAGCGGCGCGAAAAAAAAAAACTTTATAAAGTTCCACTATAGCGAAAATGGGTAACCCTACACTATGAAAATGTAACAAAAGAGACCCCACGCTATTGGCTTATCTTTGGCTTATAAAAAAATTGCTTTTTAGCCAAAACTCAAAACTACAAAGTTGCTAAGGGGCTTATTCCTAACAACTTTAACAAAAGGACTTTTCACTTTTATCAAAAGAATAAGCTTAAAAATAAGCTTAATGTTGACAGCAGCTTAAGAAGCTTTAAAGGGCTAAAAAAACTAAGTCTATTTTGGACTTAAGGTCTAATTAAGCTAATACAAATGCAAAATAAGCCAAGAGGACTTAAACTAAACTAAATAAGCTTAAAAAGCTAAAAGCTTACGGCCAAATAAGCTGTGAATAGCTTATGAAGGCAAAAACTAGAAACAAGCTAAAAATGCAAAAATGCTTAAAGCCTTGGGCAAATAACTAAAAGAAAAAGTGAAATAATCACACGAACTGTCTATCTTAACCTAAAAAACTTACAGGGACACATTTTGAGCTTAAGGGATAACTTAATAACCAAAGTGTGGCTACACCCCACACATACTAACTGTGGTGTTAGTACGGTTGGTGGACACACCAAATGGTATTCTTTGGGCTTCTAAAAAAAATCAACCAAATAAGCCTTATCAAAGGGGCTCAAACTTTGGGAACTTATACTAGGGACTTATAAGCTATTAAAATATCGCCAAATACTTTCGCTTGATTGAGCTTAATGGCCTGGAAACAAAAGAGCCTAAACGTTCCCCCATTGCACCAGGGAGCTTTTAGGGCGAAACCTCAAGCTTATTTGACAGCTTATATTAAGCTGTCAATAAGCTCTAAAATCACAATTAAGTCCAAACAGATTGAGTGGCTATACCAAAGGGGTTTGCACTAAAGGGGGGGGTAGAATTTTTGAGCTTTGGAAAATTAATTTGCTTGCTTATTTTTGAAAATGAAAAAGGGTCTTGGGGAATGATTTAAACTGTGGCACTAAGAAACCTTGTGACTTTTTGACTCACAAAGTCAAACACCAAGGTTGTGGCAGCCTTGTTTAGACACACTAAACACAATCTTTTGAACCTTAAACTCAAACCACAAGTGCTTAATCAAATAAGCACTTGTGGGTAACTAAAAAAACTCCACAGTTTTGAACAAATTCTATACCTTTGAAAAACAATTTCCAACTAAAAATGTTTTTAAAAACAGCTTAAAAGTAGCTTAAATCTTGTGTTTAAACTGACCTAGTGACCTTAACCCATGCCAAGACCCTTTTTGACCCGTTTTGGTCTTGTGCCAAACACCCCTTTATCTCAAAACTGTCAAACCAAAGAGTGGTTAAAATCCATTTTTAAACTAAAACTTAAAAAACCTTTTATCTACTTCTACTTATTTTAACCTACTTAAGCTATTTTAAAACTAAAAATACTAGCTTATTAAGAAAAATAAGCTAGTTTCTCTACTAGCTTATACTATACTTATGACAGTTTTTGAAAAGAAAAGCTAATGTAACACAAACTTATGCAATAAAAACTCACAACAGCCAAATCACAACTTAAACTAATGTGTTTACAAAAATTGCAAGCAAATAAGCTAAAGGTTTAAGCTAAGAATTAAGCTAAGTAAGAATTTAGAAAGTAGACCTTGGATTTTTGAAGTTTCAGAACCAAGGCCACTCTTTCTGAGTGAGTGGCCTAGAAAACCTGTCCTAATGGCTCCTTAGCCTCTAAACCTGAGCAATAAGCTCAATAAGCTCTTGGGGGCTTATTACTTCAAATGGCTTCCAAATTGCACTCAAGAGGACATTTATGAGCTTAATTCAAATTAAAACAATATGAAAAGGCTTATGACAAGTTATGAGCTAAATTAGAGCTTATTGGCAAGAATAAGCTCTAATGAGCTTATTGAGAGCTTATTGAGTAAAAATGACTTAAATTTTCATTAAAACTGAAAATTTCAATTGCATAAAGGACATTAACATAAAAACACTTAAAACTACAATAAAAACTTAATAAAACTTGAATGTAACTTAATATAAAACTGGATATTTGCCACAATGGCTTACAAGGCTTATTTATAGCCGAAAACTTAAACTAGTTCTTCTCTTTCTTTCTTTTCTTGTTGTGCTTGTTTGTAGACACACAAACACAGGTGTGCTTGTTGTGTGAGAGGTTTAAAGCTCTAATCTTGGCCATTCAATCTGAAAAATCATCTAAGCCGTCGACTTTGGTTTGGGGGTGTGGGACTTGCAACGTTTGGCATGAGCTTTTTTTACTGAGGGAAAAGGTAGGTTTGGAGGAGGGGGAGGGTTAATAGTCTCATGGGGGGTTGGTGAAATGTGCGCTGGGGTAGGATATCACGGGTTTTTAACAACCCGTGAGTTGTAAGTTAATTTGAGGGGAAAAATAGGCGCGGAGAATGAGAAGTTGTGGGCTGTTGAATGCAGAGTTGAAAGGTTTTATCTATTTTGGCTCTTGACAATGAGCACCCTGCCTTAAGTGTTACTTTGTGTGTCCGGGGAGGGGCGGTGGGCTTGGCATCACAATTTGGTTCCCTGGTGGTTATATAGAACTGTTGGGGATCTTGGCGAAAGAAATGTGTCCCGAAGTTGTTATATATATCTCGTGCACAAATGTTAGCGTTCTGTTGTGGTGTACAAGTTAGGGGGTTGGCAGTTTTTGGCCCGGTGCGCTATTACTGGTTACTTCGAGCAACATTTGCTATAAAGTAGACATTTTTCATTTTATCTTTTCCTCTTTTCTATCTTTTTTATATAGTTTTAGGGGTTGGCATATTTTGCATGCCCGTAAACTTATCATTTTTACTTTTGACTGTTGCCCCAGGGTTGGTTGACGTTGCGGTTTTTTGACCTAGGTTGAGCTTTTATTGTTGAGCATTTTTGATCTTGATATGATCTTTCCGGCTTTGATTTAGGCTTTGTGTTGTCTTTGTCAAGTCTTTGTTCCATTCGAGTTCGCAGTTTTGTGTTTTGTACTTTGTTATTTGCGTCCGTTCGTCTTGGTTATCGCTTTGTCTATGCACAATACTAAGTTAGCGATAAACAAGCATATATTGTGGGCTTTTTAAGTTCCGCGGTTTTTGGTTATTTCAGCTAGCGAGCTTTTTAAGTAGCAGGTAAAAGTGGTATGTGTCATTGGAGAGCAGACATACCATAAAACCGCCTAAACTCGGTAAATTCTCCTTTAGAATTACGATTCCATGAGTCTTTCTATGTCTACTTTCTCATGTGCCTTAGTCCATAGATTAAACGAACTAAACTTATCTGAGTAATTTCTTCTACTCTACCAGGACTAATATCATAAGTAGCAGGAACTACATACCCGCTAGTAGCAACTATTACACTATCAGTAGCAATTACTCTACCAGTAGAACTACTATACCTACCAGTAGAACTAATAAATATCAAATATTTTGCCTAACATTTATACTATAAGGACATGCTAATAACAACAATATCATGTATCTTAGTTAATATATACATGATAACCTCTATAGAACATCTATTTGAACGTCGTCAAATAAGAGGTTTAGAAGTATCAAAAGTACATCCAAATATGTTGCAAAAGATTGCGTGATCCAACACCGACCCCCCCCCCCTGCGTTTAGAGTCATCAAAGTTTGATCAAGCTGTCATTTCTCAAGTAAGCTCGATAGTTACGAAATCAACTTGTTCCTACATGAAACAAAAAGAGACATTAGGTTATTAAACCACTGTAAGAAAAATTACAGTTAAAAGATAAAAAGGTACCTTGGTTTTCTTTTTTTGTAGCCCATAATAATGACGATACCAATCAGCTCCACAAATAAGCTTATCTACCATATTAGTTCATAAATAGACGAGGCGGATGTGGATCAGATAACCCTTCCCTACCGGACCACGTATAAAGCAGATTCTTGATTAGCAATCAATGGGTGAGGTGGATTGGTAATTAGCCAATATATACAGCAAAGCCATGTTGGATAGAATTTTATAGATTGCGGGTAGCGTATATGAATGGGGGGGGGATGTTTCCTTTCTTAAGTAAATTTAACAAAGTTTTCATATATCGTAACTTAAAGAATTTAAAAGGCAGTATTCATGAACTCTACGTTCATATGGGATATCAAGCTCGATCTCAGTACCTACAGTTGTTTAAAACTTATACCTAGTTTTGCATCCACTGAGTGAACAGAAGCTTGATTTCCAAGAAATGTGATCTTACGTTCAGTTGAACCACTTCTCGAAAACTTTTGTATAACAGAATTCGGATCAAGATCTTGATAGTGGAGCCTGGGAAGAATGTGTGGTTTGGAATAGCCAGTCTTTACACTGTCTTTATTTTTCTACCTGGCATGTTGTTGCACTGTCATTTTTGCTCGTTTCCGTTACTCAACTAATTTATTGTCATCTCAAAATGTTAGCCCACAAGTCGTGCCTGCAGTCTTGCTTTGTGGACAGATCCGCCTTGCGCAGGTTCTCATTTTTTTTCTTTTTTGCATGAAAATTGGTGGTCGTGTTCTTCGATTGGTACTAGCAGGTACGTTTGAATCGGATTGAGTTGTTGATGCAAGGCGTGGAGCTAGCTAGCTGCAATTGAGCTCTTCGTGTTTGAATTTAGCTTTGTGTTACGAACTATTAGATAATTATTCGCAGTATGTCTCATTTTCCTATTATATAGGAGTTCCATCACTTGTTTCACTCCAGAATCTACAATGAATAATGACAAAATATGATGTAAGATTAACACCAATAGTAGGATGAGAAGTAAATTTGGATTGAACTATCGCTCAATAAAAGAAATAACGCATATAATTTGAGACTAAGAGAATAGTTGTTGGTAAACTAAATTTTTTGAAAAGCCTTGTGAGTTGAGCTGTATACTTGTGACTAGGGATGTAAACAAACCGGACGGACACGGACGGATGTATGTTCGTGTTCTTGTATACATTACATTACTTTGGTATTCTTATTGCAATCTAGCCATCAGAAACTCGAAATAGTGCTATCACTTTAAATATGACGATAAACAACTCCTCATTAATTATTAACATGATAATCAAAATCACATGAATATATAAAATGCAACAAAAAAATGTACAAGGATTCACCCTAAGCTGGATCAAAAGAACCATATTTTTATACACTACCAAGAATATTAGCTCTCCGTATTTCCAGTCTTTAGAGTCTCACACTTATAACCTGTATATCGATAGTTAGATGATAATTATGAAACATT
This sequence comes from Tanacetum coccineum, assembly GCA_026074375.1. NCBI lineage: Eukaryota > Viridiplantae > Streptophyta > Magnoliopsida > Asterales > Asteraceae > Tanacetum > Tanacetum coccineum. Next base: position 5,722 of record BQNB010027695.1, read on the forward strand.
CATTGTGATTGCTATTTGGTTTAATTCCACGATGTTGGCCCAACGTTGATCTAAATTACCCATTTTTCATGGTTCAAAGTACATTTTATGCATCTATATCATTGCTTTCTCATTCTCATATGACATCATTACAAAACCATTGAACCACATAATATAATTTACAATGCAAATTGATAGTAATATATACGAAATAGACGCTTATCAGGATTTTAAAAGAAAGTCAGTTATATAACTTTATCTTTCTAATGACTAAAAATCAAAGTAGCAGAATCTACTAAAGTAGAAAGATTAGACGGTGAGAAATTATTACCAGTTTCAAAATTGGGTGGAAAATAGGTATTCGCCATAGTCGTGTATTTTTACTATTCGAGTGTTAAAAGATCAAACCCATGTAGATGCTAGAAGGTAGATATTTTTTGGTAAAAGGGGCAGAAGCTTTAACTTATTAGTTCCTATACTTCTTTATCTAAGTTGAAAATATAAAATGAATTTGATTAGTTAAGAAGTTAGGTATCAAATGGAAAAAATATTCTAATATATAGTATATTATATACTTGTACGTGAATTTTTAGTGGCGCTAATTTGCGCATTTTCGAGTTGCTTTTATTTTCAACTTTCATCAAAATTTAATAGTATTTAAAGAAATTAACAAGCATTTAATACTATATTGGCATATATTATTATTAGGGATTTAGAAGCTTTGAATAATTGGTATACAGTTAAAGACATAAAAATTTGCATATTTGATATGTTAATCAAAATGATATAATCGAGCATAACGAACGAAATAATCGACGTAAACTGAGCGAAAATAAACGAAGTAATCGGACGAACTTAATCGAAGAAATTATATAGAACCGTTCACGAACGCTATTAAACGGACGAAGGTGTGTTCTCATGTTCGTTCATTTACTAGACGAACAGGAATTCTTCACGTTCGTTCCATTTAATAAATAAGCGCAACATAATCAAAATCTTCCGCACGGTTACGAAATGTTCACATGGAACGGTCCTGGTTCGTTTACAGCCTAAACCCTTTATAGGTGCTTGTGACCAAACACCCAAAAAAACCTCCACAACCCGAACTTGAATCGATTCATCAGTTTTGTCTCTGTCTCTTTTCAATCACATATCATCATAAAATAATATGTTATGCATGATGCTAATGTTTTATTATTTTCATGTTTCCGCATGTTAGTTTTCCCATATTTCTATGGTATATATTTTCATATCCTCATTGTTATACGTAGATCTTTAGAAAACTGCTTACACATCATTTAGTTTTGTCGATTAGAATTAGCGATGCTTAAAAGCAGTTTGGCCGCCTTGAGAAAGAACAACTCTTGGTATATGCCTGCATTAGCATTAAACGCAAATGTTGGCCTTAAATTAGCGATGCTTGAAGGAATTGGCCCCTAAAAAGAATAGCCTTGTATATGCCTGCATCATTAACCAAATGTAGCCATCCTTTAGATCAGTACATCCATCGCAACTATAGATGGCCAGGTTGGATGCATAGTTCAATGGGTCAAACCGGCCAGTCCAGGTTGACCCATTAATAACTTTTTCCATATAAATTTTAAAGAAATAATATATGCATCAATTACGACTAAAAGAATCTTTTAGTAAAAGCTTAATCTAAATCTACAATGAAAATGATTTAGGAGGCTGTAAAAATAGACTTTGGTTGATTTTCAACCCATTCGACCTCTTCATTTTTGTAGCTAAAAAGGTATTCCGTATATACATTTGACCCACTTGGCTTGTTTTGACCCATTTGAGACTAAAGAAAAACAGCCCAAGTCAGCGCATTCATAAATGAATAGATAGAAATTATCACTTATCCTCCTAAAGTGTAACAACATAGCAAAAGTCAAGGAACAATTAGTGAACCTTTATGCATTAGCATCCAAGTTTACGATATCTATACTCACATATCTGTCAAGCTGGTAAGTTTTTCAAGTGCATGAGGGAGCTGTAACCGGTTTCTCATGAGAGATCTGCATATATCATCGATATATAGTTAATAAATTAACGCAATATGTTACTATAAACATACCAATCGGACTGTTATAATGTGATGCCAAAATATCGGTTTCGGTGTTGAATTAGACCAAGAAACAGTAACAATCCGTATAAAGTTAGATATGTAATATATGATCAAAATTGTACCTTGAATACAAAACTATCATGACTAAAATCTCCATTAGTAACGCCAAAAGCACTAATCTCCTTCCATTGTAAAGCAATTGTGGCAACAAAGAGAAGGCAAACATCAATGAATACAAAATTGAGTTTAGCATAACTCAAACAAAGGATCAATACAACTATAATAAAAACATAAAGTATACACAACCAAAACAAAGAAGAATGAATCTTTATAACAATAAAAAAAGGGATGAAACCTTTAGATAAGAGACAATTAACTAATTAACGTCTTCCTTGACCCCGTTGTAATGCTTGCTACACCACCGCCGGCAACTCCGCTGCCTCTGCCTCCCATCAGACCTAAGAAATCGACCATTCTTTGTGGGTTTGAACAAATCTCATCTTGAGTTTCAAATTAAAGATATAAAAAAAGTGTGTGTGGGTGTTATTCTTTGGAGATGTTTGGCATTTTTAGAGAAGGATGATTCGTTTGGGGGTTGTGTAACAGATAGGATTGGAATACATAAAGTTGAATGGCAAGAGGGTTGTAACTGTAGAATGGTTTGTGTTCTTCATATTCAATTTGGGGAAGCTGCATTAAGTGTTGAAAAACTTAGATACAACAATTATAAGTTTTAAAAGACTTGTAAGCAACACGATTTTGTACACATGGTAATACAAAGCTTTTAATGATACAGCCCCATTAAATTAAGGGGCTACATCTTTTAATATAATAGATATATAAAGCATTTTGTCACAATTTTTAAAAATGAAAAAGTGAAAATTTAATTTTAAATTATGAAACTAATCAATGTTTTTGGAAACCGGGTCTCTATTCGACCCGATCGAGTCACCGGGTTACCGATTCAACCGGTTCGACCACCGGGTCAAGCCGAGTTTCAAAAATATAAAAACCGGTTTAATTTGACCCGCTGGGTCTCTATTCGACCCAATCGAGTTACCGGTTCAACCACCGGGTCAACCGGTTTTCCACCGGGTCAAACAGGGTTTGAAAAATATAAAAACCGGTTTAATTTGACCCGTTTTTCGATCGAAAATGGTTCAACCAGTTAAACCGGTCGGGTCGAGCCGGGAAAACATTATATTCAATCCAAAAACCCTCAAACTTTTATTATTTTTCGTTTATAACTCATAAACTTTTTTTATCACTACAACTATATGCCGTTATAAAATCCCGTTGCTATGCACGAGTCCTCGTTAGTTATCCAAAAGAATCTTTACGTCAAGAAAAGAATTGATTTCTTGCACACATAAGAAAAACACAATTAATAAATAAAAAAGAAACAAAAATATTGTTTTCAACAACAATACAAGATTTTGTCCATACAAGAAGACCGTGACGTCACTTACTCATCTTTTTCTGCATAAAATCCAATCTTCTTTCCTCACTTCACTCACACCCAAAACAAAACATAAAAAACCACAAAACGCAAAACATGGGTACTTATCATCTCTTTCTCTCTCTACTCTCTCTCATCGCCGTCACAACCACCGCCACCACCACCACCCTCGACGTCACATCCGCCGTACAAAAAACCATCAACTTTCTAAACCCATCTTTTTCCCAAGAAGAAACAGCCCACAAAATAACACCATCTTCTGACAACACCTTGTCTTTTACTCTACACCCTCGTGCATCTATTCACCATCATAAGCATAATGATTACGAGTCCTTGACTGAGTCACGACTCGCTCGTGACACTCACCGAGTCAACTCACTCACTACTAAACTCAACTTTGCTCTCATGGGTTACAACAAGTCGGAAATGAGACCTCTGGTTGATACCGACTCGGTTCTTAAACCGAGCGATTTGTCTAGTCCTATTACTTCCGGGATTTCTCAAGGAAGCGGAGAGTATTTCGCGCGAGTTGGTCTCGGCACACCCGCGCAACAATATTACATGGTAATATTATTGCGCGTTTTTTGTTAATCGGGCTCGGCTTTATATCGTATAAGTCGTATAAGTCGAGCCCTTAATATTTTCAATATATTTTTTTTCATTACTTAATTTTACGGTAATATGTTATTGTGGTTTTATACACTTTTAGTGTTACCGTCTCGACTTATATAGACATTTTGTGACAGAGGTTTTAGTGACTAAAAAAGTGTCGCTAAATCAAACATTTTAATGAAAACAAACAAGTAAAAGCTATATATTTTGAGATTTAGTGACACTTTTTATAAACTAAATGTGTTACAAAAAGAAAAAAATGTACTCAGGCCTTTATTGTCTCATTATAAATCGACTATTAGCTGGGAGACTTTTAACTACAATTTTTTTAAGTGTAAAAAACATATAAAATTTTAGTAACATTTGTTTTTGGTGACAATTTTTATTTTGCGACACTTTTTCTGTTTTAGTGACTTTTTTCATATGTCACTAATGATTATTTTTTTAATATTTTTATGTGATTATGTTTAATATGTGACAAGGGTTTTGTTACTTCTTTTATTTTGTAGGTGATTGACACAGGAAGTGATATAAATTGGCTCCAGTGTCAACCATGTAACGATTGTTACCAACAAACCGACCCGATTTACAACCCGTCAGCATCATCTACATACAGTGTGTTACCATGTGCTTCACAACAATGTTCCTCGTTAGAAATAACAGCTTGTCGAAGCAACGTTTGTTTGTACCAGGTTTCGTACGGGGACGGTTCGTTTACCGTCGGGGATTTCGTAACCGAGACCGTTTCTTTTGGGAGATCGGGCTCGGTTCCGAAAGTGGCTATTGGATGTGGTCATGATAACGAAGGGTTATTCGTTGGTGCTGGTGGGTTATTAGCCCTTGGTGGTGGTCCTTTGTCTTTACCTTCACAAATTAAAGCGACGTCGTTTTCGTACTGTCTCGTGGACCGAGACTCGAAAACCGCGTCTACTTTGGAGTTTAATTCTGTAATGGCGTCAAACGCCGTTACAGCTCCGTTGCTACGGAACCCGAGGATGAAAACTTATCTATATGTGGGCCTTACCGGGATTATGGTAGGCGGGAAGGCTTTAGCCATCCCACCTTCCATATTCGCGGTAGATGATACTGGACGGGGTGGGGCTATTGTTGATTCGGGTACGGCCGTGACTCGTTTACAGAGCCAGGCGTACACCTCTTTGCGTGACGAGTTTACTCGTCAAGGAAAGAGTCTAAAGCCCACAGACGGGTTTTCGTTATTTGATACGTGTTTTGATTTCTCATCCTTGACGAGGGTCGCGGTCCCAACAGTCGGGTTTACGTTCACGGGCGGAAAAACACTCTCGTTGAAGCCCGAAAACTACTTGATTCCTGTTGAATATCATCATAAAATGATAATGTTATGCATGATGCTAATGTTATTGATATTTTCATGTTTCCGCATGTTAGTTTTCCCATATTTCTATGGTATATATTTTCATATCCTCATTGTTATACGTAGATCTTTAGAAAACTGCTTACACATCATTTAGTTTTGTTAAATTAGCGATGCTTGAAGGAGTTGGCCCCTGAAAAGAACAACCTTGTATATGCCTGCATCATTAACCAAATGTTGCCATCCTTTAGATCAGTACATCCATCGCAACTATAGATGGCCAGGTTGGATGCATAGTTCAATGGGTCAAACCGGCCAGTCCAGGTTGACCCATTAATAACTTTTTCCATATAAATTTTAAAGAAATAATATATGCATCAATTACGACTAAAAGAATCTTTTAGTAAAATGCTAATCTAAATCTACAATGAAAATTGATTAGAGCTGTAAAAATAGACTTTGGTTGATTTTCAACCCATTCGACCTCTTCATTTTTGTAGCTAAAAAGGTATTCCGTATATACATTTGACCCACTTGGCTTGTTTTGACCCATTTGAGACTAAAGAAAAACAGCCCAAGTCAGCGCATTCATAAATGAATAGATAGAAATTATCACTTATCCTCCTAAAGTGTAACAACATAGCAAAAGTCAAGGAACAATTAGTGAACCTTTATGCATTAGCATCCAAGTTTACGATATCTATACTCACATATCTGCAAGCTTGTAAGTTTTCAAAGTGGCATGAGGGACATTAACCGGTTACTCATGAGAGATCTTCACATATCATCTGAGATATATTAATAAATTAAATCGCAACATTTACTATAAACATACCAATCGGACTGTTATAATGTGATGCCAAAATATCGGTTTCGGTGTTGAATTAGACCAAGAAACAGTAACAATCCGTATAAAGTTAGATATGTAATATATGATCAAAATTGTACCTTGAATACAAAACTATCATGACTAAAATCTCCATTAGTAACGCCAAAAGCACTAATCTCCTTCCATTGTAAAGCAATTGTGGCAACAAAGAGAAGGCAAACATCAATGAATACAAAATTGAGTTTAGCATAACTCAAACAAAGGATCAATACAACTATAATAAAAACATAAAGTATACACAACCAAAACAAAGAAGACTGAATCTTTATAACAATAAAAAAAGGGATGAAACCTTTAGATAAGAGACAATAAACTAATTAACGTCTTCCTTAACCTCGTTGGAATCCTTGCTACACCACCGCCGGCAACTTCGCCGCCTCTGCATCCCATCAGACCTAAGAAATCGGCCATTCTTTGTGGGTTTGAACAAATATCATCTTGAGTTTCAAATTAAAGATATGAAAAAAGTGTGTGTGGGTGTTATTCTTTGGAGATGTTTGGCATTTTTGGAGAAGGATGATTCGTTTGGGGGTTGTGTAACAGATGGGATTGGAATACATAGAGTTAAATGGCCAGAGGGTTGTAACTGTAGAATGGTTTGTGTTCTTCATTTCAATTTGGGGAAGCTGCATATGGAAGTCGCAGAATGAGTATAAGCATTTAATGGATACAGCCCCATTAAATTAAGGGGTCGTATCTTTTAATATTATAGATAAATGCCTTTTAACGACTCGGTCTTAATAACGACTGAGCTGCTATTTTTTAGTGCTTAGAACGCGTCGCTTATGCTGAGACTTAACGCATAAAACGTGTCGCCCAAAAGATCAACCGAAAGGAGAGATATATAATTTTTTTATTAAAGCATTCACATTCACTTCCTTGACTAAATCTATATTAGAATAAGAAAATTTTCAATTAATGATGATCATTACATATATATTTTGGTTTTCCTTTGCTGTTAATAATACTAGTTTTAATGTTCGTGCATTGGACTTAAACATAAAAGATGAATTAAGTAATAATTTCGTTATTGCGATTTTAAGTAGATTAAATGTATTTTTTAAGAACATCTAATGTTTATATGTTTTATTATGTTATTTTTACTTTGCTCCGTGTAAATTAATATAAACTCACCTCAATTCTTACAATTCGAATTTCAGACTCTTTTTAGTCTCAAATTTTTTATTCAGAACTTATATCTTAATTTTTAATCAACAAACTAATTACATTAACCTGTGAACGCACGCAATTTGGGCAGATAGTATAACGGGTAATAATATTTGAATAATTTTGTTTTGAAGTTAAATATTGTCACAATTCATAAATTCATGTTTTTGTAACGTTTAATATTTTTTTATAAAATTATATTAACTTTTTAATATTTAAACAGTTACAATACTCATGTACGCGTGAGTCTTATATAATTTTTTCATTATGTGTTTATATCGATCGATATTTGTATAGATTTGACTTTATTTAACTGAAATTCTAGTTATCCTGTTCTAGACATTATGTGTGTTTGGCATCACATAACAACATTGAAAAAATATGTGTTTTCGTGCTTTCATTTTGATATTAATAATCTTGTACATATATATGTTGTATTTTTAAAACAAAATATATGTTGTATTTTTAAAATATAAAGTATAGGGGTACTAAGTCTACGGGGTTATTTGTTTATATTTTAAATATTATTAAAAGACATGAAAAATTATAAATTTACACTTAACTCTATATTTTATTCAAAATTCAACCACTAAAGTTTTATTAATTATCTTCCCTTTTTGTAAGTTTTTGTTTTCATAAATTTGACACATATATTTTTATGTGTTTTTTTTTCACCAAATTTTTTAATTTTGACCAAATTTGATTCAATTTTGACTTTTTTTAAACAAATCAGATCATACAATTTTGCCTACGTGTCAAAATCAAGCGACCTAATTGGTCCAATTTGTTTTCTATAAAATTTCATTTCATAAAAAACTCTGAAATAATATACTCCCTCCGTCCCAAAATTATAGTCCACGTTTCCTTTTTGGGATATCCCAATTTAATTGTCCACTACTAAAAATAGATAGAAAAGTTTGATCAAGTAAACCATATTACCCTTACTTGAAATTATAATTATTAACTTTAAAGAAGACTTTAATTAATTAGCTAAGGGTAAAACTGTCATTCTGCTAAAAAGTAAGAAAGAGAAAGCTGTAATAAATGCACTTTTTTTAAACTGTGTTTTTTTTGTCGGGGGACAATAATTTTGGGACGGAGGGAGTAATTCTTTTATATTATATAAAAGATTAGTCCGTACATTAAATACACCATTTAATAAATGTTCTATCCCATAAATAAATGTTCTATTATTCTACGAGAGAATGATGCTCTTTTTCATGAGTTGGTGGATCAGAATGGTCCAACATCTTTAGATCCTAGGAGATGAGACTTAGAAACCATGATGCTTTTTCTCGTATCTTTAGTTCATTAGGTGCATTGCTCCGTTCTCGTATAAAAATCTACATTCCTTGCAATTTGAGAATAAAAAAGATACCGCTCTTCTCATACCTTTGAATCGATGTGAACACGGTCATATTTTAACTTTATATTAAAGAGCAGTACGTTTTTTTATATTTGTGATGTTTAATATTAAAAAAAACTTTACCATTCTTGAGGTAAAAAAGGAAATTTTTTTACAAAACGTACTCTTAAAGTATGCGAAAAAGTTACTAAAACGACCTTAAACTTTTACATATTTACGAGCTTTTTATATAACAAACTTTATTTATCAAATATGGAACGTATATCTATCGATTTATTCGTAAAAAAATATGCCATTGAAAAGATCATCGAATTGCGAACAAAACGAGCCAAATATTGCAATGCTTCTAACATACGTATGATTTTATAAAAATATGCTGCCGTTTCATATATATTTTTTAAAAATTTACGGAAATAGTCCTTGAGGTTATCGGTTCGTTGCAAAGTTAGTCCTTAATGACTAACCTTGCAACGGAACACTAACCTCGAGGACTATTACCGTAAAAAATTCAGAAACAATTAACGCAATTAGTCCTTCGGGTTATCGGTTCGTTGCAAAGTTAGTCTCACGTGCTCCGTGGCGGAGCACGAGTTACAAACCTCGCTTATCATCAATTAGATACGGCAAATTGCCGTATCTTGTGACTACATACCAGTCATGTATTTTGAAGAATCTAGAAGCGGTTACCATTTTTTATTTAGTGTTTTTGATAAAAAGAAAATAAAGTTAGTTGTAACTAGGGATGGCAATGGGTCGGGGAATTTCGGGGATCGTATTTACCATCCCCATCCCCGTTTCTCAGCCTCATCCCCATCCCCATTGGGGAATCAATTTACATCCCCATCCCCGTCCTCAATGGGGATCGGGGATCCCCACGGGGATTCGGGGATTTTTTGCCCTTATAAATTGAGCATAAAAATTACACAACTAAACGAAAATATAAAGAATTGACCTACATAATGTCTTAGAACGCATACGTTGTACATGGTTTGATTAATTAAAATGTCATTCAACTTTAAAGCATCGTAAATATTAAAATATCACATATACTATATAAATAAAATGGATCGAATGTGTGTATTCAGAAAAAATATTAATTGAATAATATATAGTTAGTACTTAACATTTTAAAAGTAGTCGATTCATTAAATATGACATATACATACAAATATACTTCAAGTATAATATTAGTCAATACTTACTAACTTATACATATACATGTACATGTAGTATTAATATACAAATAATTTATATATATTTGTACATTAAAATGTTCGGGGTCGGGTACGGGGTCGGGGATTTATGTTATCCCCATCCCTACCCCATCCCCGGTTTCATAATTCGGGGATTCCCCGTCCCCATCCCTATCCCCGGTCAACTCGAGGATTCCCCAGTCAATTCGGGTTTGGGGATCGGGTCCCCATCGGGTACGGGTTTTATTGCCATCCCTAGCTGTAACAACTAACAAGCGCTTGAAATAAACATTAAAATTTTAATGCTACTTTCTTTAGCGTTTAAAATTCCAACAATACTTTTACTTTATTTTACACGTCAAAATTTACCAACACTTACTTAACCAAACACTTGAAACAAAACATCTACCGCCAACTTAGGCTGGATGGAGTGGGGTAAAACTCACTCGGTGAGTTGCAAACTCACGAGTGAGTCTCCAAAATGGTGACAAATTGTCACACGTGACATATTGCAAAATGAAGCTCCAATGGTGAGCCACTCACCATTCGTGAGTGGTAAAGTTTAATTGTTTTTTATTTGATTTGTGAGTGTGTGTGAGGTATTTAGTGGGGTATATTTTGTATAAAGAGAGTATTTTAATGAAATGTGAGTTATGTTGAGTGAGTCATGACCACTACGGTCAAATAGTGAGTATGAGTGAGTTGAAGTGAGATGAGAGAGAAAACTAAAATGACGCTGAGATGAATAGTAAGTTTTGCCTTCCCACTCCATCCAGCCTTATTGCTAAGTGCTACCACTTACTATTATTACTTATAGCCCGTACTATTTTCGCAAAATACCACATTCTTAAAAAAGTAATCTAAAACAGATATTTCAGTCGTTTTAAAAATCATTTTTATTTTGTGATGTCATAAAATAATATAGTCTCTTGTTTCAAACCAAACGCCCCTTAATTGGTTAAAAAGTATAATACTTTCACTTTTCTTTAAGAAGAACATCATAAAGGAGTAAGAGCGTCCGGTGTGGTGATTTTTCACCTTCGCCACTCCTATGTGGCATCGCCATTTAGTTCGCCACCATACCGCCAAAGCTCGCCAGTTCCTTCGCCACCCTTTTTTCGTCACTTAACCAACGCAGAAGCAGACAAAAGTTTTATGATTTAGAACGTTTGGTAACGGCTAGAAAGTTTAAATGATGTATATCTTTTTTTAATCCCCTTTATTATTATATATATTCACTTTATCTCATATTAAAAACACACAAATCCTAAAAACTTTCTAATTCTCTCAACACACAAATAAGAAAATGAGTGATTCTTCAAACTATTCGAATATGTCCGATCTCGATGATATTGAAGACATCGAGATGGTTGTGCAACTTATTAATGAAGATCAGCAGGTGCAAGGTGAAAGTTCACGACGCAGTCGTAAAGCGATAAATTGTGAACGGGATATTGCTGAAGCACGGTTGATGGCCGACTATTTTGGTCCATCCCCAAAATATCCGGACTACTATTTTAGACGTCGATATCGTATGAACCGTTCACTATTTTTAGAAATAGTCCAAGTTATTGAAAAATATATTGAAACACATGATCCTCTACCTGCTCATTTTTTTTGTCCGACCCGATGCTACGGGTCTAATGGGTTTTAGTGTGATTATGAAATGCACATCCGTCATATGCCAATTGGCATACAACACATCACTTGATGCATTCGATGAATACTTACAAATTGGGGAACATTGTGCACGCGATAGTTTAGATTTTTTTCTATGTGCATTATTGATTTGTTTACGACCGAATTTTTATTGGAAACCCGACGTCAATGACGTTTGAACCTTATATGTCGCACACAATAGCATTCATGGGTTACTGGGAATGCTTGGTAGTATTGATTGTATGCATTGTGAATGAATTAATTGTCCTAAAGCATGACACGGGCAATTTGGGAGGGGTGAAAAAAAATACCCAACTATAATGCTTGAAGCCGTTGCGTCATACGATTTGTGGATTTGGCATGCATTTTTTGGGGTAGCAGGTGCGAATAACGATCTAACAGTTTTAAATCATTCTCCGTTATTTGACGACCTTCTTGATGACATCGCCCCATTTTCGTATTGTAATTTGTATTTTTATTTAAATGAAATAAATTTAGTTTGTGCGAAAAAATAGGAAAAAAAATTGGTGAGCGGTGGGACCTAAATGGCTAAAATTATGTTATGTTTATGAAGTGAATGCGATATTTAAGATTGTTGTTGGTTTGAACTGAATTACATGATGTAGACCACTCATGGGTGGCGGCTCAATTACATCTTTTTTAGACCATAGACAAGACTTTATGCTCAAATAAGCGTTCTACAAATGATTGATGTGAACATATTACTTAGGTTTAAGAAATGAGGTGGTAATAGGATAAGTTATAGATACCTCCTCTAATAAGCTATTCGTACTCTATGTTTCTCTCGTTTTTTATTTTTTAATTTATTTTTTTATAATTTTGTTTATATTATAAAACTGTAAAACTGAAAATACGGAATAAAAATTATAAAATTTAACAAGGCAAAAGTATGAAACTAACAAAAAATAACTGATAAAAAACTGTGTTGCCCTGTAAATTAAAAGAAAAAAAAACATGTTTGTACTTTTTTTTATCTTTTTTTTGGCTGGCCATGGCGGTGGTAATTATGTGATCATATGAGGATGTAGATATCGTCGGTGGCAAGGAAAATGCCGTTGCAGTTGTCAGTGGGGTCCACATTCAAGTGGGTTCCTAGTTGTACAACTTGTGTCGGTCGTGACTCGGTGAGTTAGATGAAAACGAGTCATTCACAACTATAAATAGCTTTTTCATCATCACCATTTTTCACTCACCATCTCTCATTCTTCCTTAATAAATTCTTAGATCCGATCACATATCTTATTTCCACAAGGTACGTACCTTTATTTTCACTTAACATTAGTTTACTCATCTTTAAGATTTTAGCTTTAGATCTTACTCGTTAAGTTTATTTACTGTATATATGCATGTGTTTGTGTTATTTGAGTTGGTGTTTATCATGTATATAGTCCCCTTTTATTATTAGAGTTTTTCTAGCTTTACCCAGACATTACCTTAGGGTAGGAGTATGATCTGTGTAGAGGGACAGAACAATGACCAAATATGACCGGATGCACAATTTTTTTTTGAAACGTAACACTAGAAATACATTTTAATAGATCGGGTGCATTAAAGATGCATTTAGGAAAAATCCATGTTTTTTTTTCAAAAAATAAACACTACATCAAAAAAATCTATGGGTATTCCGTTGTACCTCGCTCAGCAGGATTGGGTATTGTTGTTTTGAATAGTAGAAATTACTTTTAGCCCAATGCTTAACATTCCCTTGATATATTTATGCAATGAATATAGTGTGATGATTAGTTTGAACACGTTTATGGTGAGATCTGTTGCATCAAAAGTTGTTACGCCCACATATGTGCCAATAAGACTATTGAAATGTGTTATATGCATCTCCGTTTGAACCAATTTAGTTGCAATCCCAAAATATTTAGGGAGTTGCAGAAGTGTTAAGATTCTAAGTAGATTGCTACCATAAGCTCCTAGTTCTATTAGTTTTTGGGCATGTAACGTTATTAAGATGCTAAATAGTTTCGTTACTTTTTGTGTAGTACAGTGAGAGATGGAGACCTTCCTATTCACATCTGAATCCGTCAACGAGGGACACCCAGACAAACTCTGCGACCAAGTCTCAGATGCCATCCTTGATGCTTGCCTAGAACAAGACCCCGAAAGCAAAGTTGCCTGTGAGACATGTACCAAAACCAACATGGTCATGGTCTTTGGTGAAATCACCACTAAGGCTACCGTAGACTATGAGAAGATTGTCCGTAACACTTGCAGAAACATTGGGTTCACATCTGCTGATGTTGGACTCGATGCCGACACCTGCAACGTGCTAGTCAATATTGAGCAACAGAGTCCTGATATTGCACAAGGTGTTCACGGTCATTTGACCAAGAAGCCCGAGGAAATCGGTGCAGGTGATCAAGGTCACATGTTCGGTTATGCAACTGATGAGACCCCTGAGCTTATGCCATTGACCCACGTCCTTGCAACCAAGCTTGGTGCTAAGTTGACTGAGGTCAGGAAGAACAAGACCTGCCCATGGCTCAGACCCGATGGTAAGACCCAAGTAACAGTCGAGTACCACAACGACAACGGTGCCATGGTCCCCACACGTGTTCACACCGTTCTCATTTCCACCCAACATGACGAGACCGTGACTAATGACCAGATCGCAGCTGATCTTAAGGAGCACGTGATTAAACCCGTTATCCCAGCTCAGTACCTTGATGAAAGAACCATCTTCCATTTGAACCCATCAGGCAGATTCGTGATCGGTGGGCCCCATGGAGATGCTGGTCTGACCGGAAGGAAGATCATCATCGATACTTACGGAGGATGGGGTGCACACGGAGGTGGTGCTTTCTCCGGGAAAGATCCTACCAAGGTCGACAGAAGTGGTGCTTACATCGTTAGGCAAGCAGCCAAGAGTATTGTAGCTTCTGGGCTTGCCCGAAGGTGCATTGTTCAGGTTTCTTACGCCATTGGTGTTGCTGAGCCACTCTCCGTGTTTGTTGACACATACACTACCGGAACTATCCCAGATAAGGATATCCTTGCTTTGATCAAGGAGAACTTTGACTTTAGGCCCGGGATGATGGCTATCAACCTCGACCTGAAAAGAGGTGGCAACTACAGGTACCAGAAAACTGCTGCATACGGTCATTTTGGTCGTGAAGATCCCGATTTCACCTGGGAGACTGTTAAGGTTCTTAAGCCAAAAGCTTAAAACTTTTGCTCGTCTGGGAGAATAAACAAGCTCGTCGGGTAAAACATGTGTAGGAATATTATCATAAGTTTTTGATTGTTTGGTTAAATGTTGTGTTTACTTGTTATAATTCTTTGTATTTGTTTTTGGTTATTGGGAAGCATTAAAGATTTGTATAATTCCTTTTGCACAAGCAACTCAGAAAGCTATATTCAGTGTAATCTTTCAACAAGTTTGATTACTAAAAAATTTAATTTTTAGTTTTCGTTATTTTGCTGTTTTACGTTTTTTTGTTCTTTCCTTTATCTGAAAAGAATGTGTGAAAGATCTAATTGCCTAATATCATTGTGAAACTTTTTGCTATTATTTGTTTATTAATGCGTTTTAGTAATGATTTGTGAGGTAATCTATTAACGATACCAAGAAATATGATATGAACTTCGGGCTTTTAAGCTACTAACTTACCAGGGACTAGGGGTGGCAACATGGATAATTTTAGGGGTGAGCAGAAAAACCGAAAAATCCTAATAAACCGAAAACCGAAACCGAACCAAACCGAAAATAACCGAAAAACCGAATTCATATATATATATAGAGTAAACTGCAAAAATCATCCTTGTGGTTTGTAGTTTGTGACACTAATCATCCCTAGCCGATACTATTGGCACTAATCAAAAACCGAAACCGAACCGAACCGAAAATAACCGAACCGAACTAATAACCGAACCGAATTCGCCAAAACCGAACCGAACCGAACTACTAATTCGGTTCTCGGGTTGGATATGGGTTTGGCACTCCGAACCGAAAACCGAATTCATATAAATATATATATATATTTTTATATATTTATATATAAAAATACCATTAAAATGTTATCATAATATAAAAAAAACACTTTTTATGTTAATAATAATTTTTTGTTTACTAAAAAATCTATGTAATTTTTAACTTTAAAAAAAATAGTGAAATTCGGGTTATTCGGGTCAACCCGAGAACCGAACCGAATTCGAATTTGGTTTTCGGTTCGGTTCGGTTTTCGAGTTGACCCAATTTTTTTTTTTAACCGAACTAACCGAATAACCCGATAACCGAACCGATCAACACCCCTAACCCTAGATGATTTAGGTAATGGGTCAAAATGGGCCGATTTCACATTTACAAAATAGTTGCTGTTCTAAGCCAACCAATTAACAACAGACCGGTAAACACCAAAATCAAACCTAACTGAACTAAGAGACCATCAAAGTCTGATGTTGTCTTTTACACTATAATCAGCGAGTAATATACTCTATAGCATATGCATTGATACACAAACATACATATTACATTTACATAAGCACAACTGACCTTGAGTCAAAGACTCGAGACCATTTCGATATTCGATAATAACAAGCATTTCAATGCTTAAATTTATCATTTGACAATAGTATAATTCGGTCCCTATAAATGTCTGCAACTTGGAAATAATACTCCCTCCGTCTCTAAATAAGTGTCCACTATTGACTTTCGAAGTCATTCATCTTCAACTTTGACTTTAAATTATTTTGATTGTGCTATATAATATTTGATGCAAAATATATGAATGGATTGAGTTTTCAATGTATTTTCATAGATATGATTTTCATCAAGTATTATATCACACAAACAAAATAATTTATGGTTAAAGTTGGAGAAAAATGGCTTTGAAAGTCAACAGTGGACACTTATTTAGAGACGGAGGGAGTAATATTCATACTCCATATATCATCACAGATTCAAAATGTCGAGAATCTGCTACTAAATATACATAACACTATAGTATATGGAGCATGGAGCGCATAGGTAGACTGAGAGGAGAGTGACGAGACATAGAGACAAGGGGCATGGAAATGACTAATTGAGTGGATTGAACATGCTTAGTGCAGAGTTGATTAGATTAAACATTTGTAGATGGGTTTATGATTACGATTTGAATTTGGTTTAGGATTTGAATTTAAATTTGATGTAGGAGAGAGAAAATAATATTTAAATATATATTATATATATATTAAAATATAAATTATAATTAAAATATTTCATATAAAAAATAAAAAAATAAAATAAAGTGTAAGGGAGGACATTAAATTAAATGATGTACCCACTTATATTCCACTACTTTTCATTAAACCTGGCAAATTTCTTTCTTTGAAATATCCCCATTTATATGGCTTATAAATGCTAAACCAAATAGTAAAAGGTTAACCAAACAATGGACGCTGTCTTTTCAAAATCTAAACCATGCAAATCCCACTAACTAAACGCACCCTTAGCTTTGCTTCAAGTTGCAAGTCTTCATTTAGAGCTTTTCTTCTCACTCTTGTGTAGTTCGATTTTCCTTTGCTCTTCTGGGTAAGCAATGTTTTGCTTTATGTACCCATACAGTTTATATATGTTCTATATGTTAACGTTCATATTTTTGTTGGTACATACCTTCTATACTCTATCAGACTATCAATATATATCTTTTATCGTTAAAAAAAAACAATAATAATTTTGACCGTGAAATTAAATGTTTTTTGGTATGTATTCTATGTGATGAGATTTAAGTTGAAGTTCAAATGAGAATGTGAAGATAGATATCCAACAAAGAACATAGCAAAACCTTTCTTTTCATTTATGCATCGCCATCTATCTTAATTCAGGTTTGTATTATGCAAACTTAATTTACACTTTATCGTTTCAATTATAGTCTAAAAACTTTTCAAGTCTTGTCAATGTCTCCCGAGAAACCCTCTGTTTTCACACCTCCTCGAAACTCTTATTATCCATCTTTTAAGTATGCACAACGTCAAAATGGCTCTTATTTTTAAGGATTCAGTGAGTGGGTCTACCTTATTTATAACAAGTCTTTCATCTAAGATTTCAGTGCATGTTATTACTAAATTTTTTGCAAGGTTTAGGAAAATTTTAGAGGTTTCCTGGAAATCGCATTGCAGTTTTGCTTTTGTTAAATTTTCCTCAAATTCGCAAGCTAAAGTGGCGCTATCTTGTATGCACGATCAATAGGTGTTTGATCGGCGGTTTGAGGTTCAAGCCAAGTCGGAACTTAGATCCGACACAAATACAAGTTATGAAGGGATTAATACAGCATCAGCCCCTCCTGTTGGCACGAGCTCTCAATCCAAGTGTTAAGATTTCGAATAGTCCATCTATAGACTATTGTCGTAAGTGTTGATTATGTTGTGCTTTTTGTTGACAAATTCAATTTAACAACAAGCACATCAACTTCTTGGTTGTCAAATAATGGATTTGACGGGCTGCAAACTTGACCTTATGCGGTATCGGTTTTCTGCGTTGACAAAGTTCTAAAATCCGGTCATTAAGCTAATCAATTTCTCGATGTCTACCATTGTCTCCTCGGAAACTTAGTTACTTAAGGTTTGTTTGTGCTTCAAGTTAAAGGGGTACGGGTGAGCTCTGTACCGTTTTCGTTATACCTTTCACTCTTCATTGTTCAACTTATCAGTTAATTGTAAATAGAGTAAATTGCAAAAATAGTCCTTGTGGTTTGGCTAAATTGCATTTTTGTTCTTATGGTTTGAAAAGTGCAAGCAGCGTTTCTATGGGGAAACCTTAGGCTTGATTTCGTCCTTGACTTAACTTAAATGACTAAAGTACTCTTATATTTTCTCTTTCTAATTTTTTTAATAAGGGTATTTTAGTCATTTCAGTTTAGTCAAGAACGAAATCGGACCCAAAGTTTCCTCACAAAGACGACGCCTACACTTTATGAACCATAAGGACAAAACATGCAATTTTGATCAAACCACAAGGACGATTTTTGCAATTCACTATTGTACATATGTTATTGATTTGTTCTCATCTCACTAGCTCTGCAAAAAGAAAAAGAATATCAACCGAATATAGTTTGTGTCACGTATAATGCTCAATGCTCGTGTAATTAAAACCGGCATGCACTAGGTACTAGTGCTTAACTTTAAGCAACATTATATGTATACATGTTAATCTCGTTTAGGAAAGAAAACACACAATTATGTTGTAGGAGATGGCTAGATGGATTATTTTCTAATCTTCATCTGATGGGTTATTTAGTAACAAATTATATTAGGTAACAGCCATAAATTACCAACGTACTTTTCAAAATTTCTCGACTTGAACCCTTTACTTTTTTATTAACATCGAAACCCACGTACTTTTAAATTTTTAACCGACTTGAACCAAATCTTTGTACCGTTAGTTATTATGTGGCAACGTTAGTCCATTTAGCTAACGATCGCTTTGCATCGTTAGTCATTTAACAATAATTTTCTTTATATGATCTTCTTTATATGATTTTTTACGTTTTCGTCCATTTTTTACGATTTCGTCTGGTTTTTTACGTTTTCGTCTTTTTTTTGCGTTTTCGCCCTTTTTTTTATGTTTTCGTCCGTTTTTTTACGTTTTCTTCCGATCTTTTACGTTTTCATTCGTTTTTTTACGTTTTCGTACGATTTCAAACATGTTCGTACGATTTCGTCTGTATATTCATCGTTTTTGTATTCTCTGAGGAGTTTCGAGCAGTTATTTTACGTTTTCGTACGATTTAAAAAAACGAACGAAGATTTAAAAAAACATGCGAAAGCGTAAAAGAACAAACGTAAAAAAAAGTTTTTGCACGTTTTTTAAAAATCTTCGTTTGGTTTTTTAAATCGTACGAAAACGTAAAATAACAGACGAAAACGTAAAAAAACGTAAGATACAGACGAAATCGTACGAACACGGTTGAAATCGTACAAAAACGTAAAAAAACAGACGAAAACGTAAAAAAACGGACCGAAAACGTAAAAGATCGGAAGAAAACGTAAAAACGGACGAAAACGTAAAAAAACGGGCGAAAACGCAAAAAAAAGACGAAAACGTAAAAAACCAGACGAAATCATAAAAACCAGACGCAAATGTAAAAAAACGAATGAAGACGTAAAAAACGTGCGAAAATGTTAAAGAACAAACGAAAAAGTAAAACTAGACGAAATCGTAAAAAAAGGACGAAAACGTAAAACATTAGACAAAAACGTAATAAAACGTACGAAAGCGTAAGAAACCGGTCGAAAACGTAAAAAAAGGGGCGAAAACGCAAAAAAAACGTGAAAAAACCAGACGAAATCGTAAAAAAACAGACAAAAACGTAAAAACGAGCGAAAACGTAAAAAATCATATAAAGAAAATTATTGTTAAAGGACTAACGATGCAAAGCGATCGTTAGCTAAATGGACTAACGTTGCCACATAATAACTAACGATACAAACGTTTGGTTCAAGTCGGTTAAAAATTTGAAAGTACGTGGGTTTCGGTGTTAATAAAAAAGTAAAGGGTTCAAGTCGAGAAATTTTGGAAAGTACGTTTGTAATTTATGGCTTTTACCCAATTATATTATAAATACTATAAAAAATGGCAGGAAACAACGTCGTATTACTAAAAGCCCATTTCTCTTTTTCATTGGGCTAACTCTCATGGCCCAAATTAGGCTGACTGCATCGTTATATGTATACGTTTGTTTGTTTTTTTAAGCGTCGTTCCGAATTTATCTAGAACCACCTCCATTGATCACTGTTGCTCACTCACAATACCACGTCTTTATTCTCACCCACCTCCCTCTCTGTAAGTTATCAACACCAATGAAATACTAGACTCTTCTAGATGCGGTGAGATTTGGGGTTTGAATTTGGGTTTTTTTTGCCTCAAGATTCGGTTACACGAGAGTAAGGTTTCAATTTTGGGGGTTTTTGGTGCTCGCGTTGATACTCGATTTTCAGAGGTAATATGTTGTGGCTTATAACAGTTTCTTTTCGCTTTGGAAATGATAATGTAACTTTGTTAAATTAGATTTAGGGAGCGCATATCTGTGTAGTTTGAAAGTGATATCAATATTCACGGTTGCATGTCATGACGAATGGATTAAGGTACTGATTATTTTGGGTCCTTAAAAATAGATTTAGTTCGAAATTGTTGTTGTCTTCTATGCTCTGCCTTCAAGTCTTGCATCCATTGTTTCACTTTGTCTTTGCAGGTAATAAAGATTGATGTAACTTTACCATTTCTCATGATAAAAACATATGAAGTTATGCATTGGTAACTTCCAGGAGCGCTGCTGCAACCACTTTTGTCATTTAAGCAGTTAGTCACTTAAATATGTAGATTTTGTGAAGCGCTTAAATACCCATTCCGCGATTAATAAACCTTTGCCCAAATTTTTTTTAGCTTAGTGACTTTTGTGAACTAAATAGGTTATCGTAAAGAAGCCAAGATGGATAACTATTGTCATAAGTAGAAACTTTAGTTCGACTGCTTTGCTGTTTCCTTCGTAAGGTCCATCTTAAGATGGCTTACGCACAACAACAAATGCCAACTGCTTGGTGTTTGCTATAAAGGGGATCTTTAAATTAACTTAGAATTACGGCTTCTGAGCTTACTGAATTCAGAAAAGCTCATAAACTTTGTTTACAGGTTGTGAACGTATATGCTTATAAGGCAGCAAAATAAGTTAATCCAATCCCTTCATAAAGTGCAATTACTATTACCCTTTATGTTAATGTTATCATAATCTAAGTATATCTTTTGTGTGTGTTCTGTTTATCAAGAAGCATAGGGTTAACATGACAATCAAACTACCGGTTGTTAGTAACAAGCTTGCAGATATCCCGCCTGATGAGTAGTCTCAGGGAAAATATGGACAGAACCCTATCAAAGGTTCTCCTCATCCGAGGTACATTTTATAGAACCAGCTAATAGATTCGATGCATTATAAAAAACCTTTAATTAAGTTTATTCAAGCAGTATTAAACCTCGGCGAAGGAAAACCTTTGATAGTGAATGAGGACAGTATGCATAATATTAGAAGTTACGGACGAAAATCAGAGTTAAATTAACCAAATATGGTATTATTCTCAGTTGCATTCAAAAGCGATTGCAAATAAATATCAGCTTATGTATTTTTTA
The DNA here is from genome assembly GCA_026074375.1 of Tanacetum coccineum. Taxonomy (NCBI): domain Eukaryota; kingdom Viridiplantae; phylum Streptophyta; class Magnoliopsida; order Asterales; family Asteraceae; genus Tanacetum; species Tanacetum coccineum. The sequence goes on from BQNB010027695.1 coordinate 27,579, forward strand.
TTCCATTTCGAAGTAACTAATTTGGAATGAGGGTTTTGGGGTTACTTATTAAAGTGCTTATTTGCTTATAATTACGTCTAACATACGTTACGTCTAACATACGTGTTTTTAAATATAAATCGTGTAACATTAGTAACTGAATGTGATATGTTTGCAGGCTATCCACGGATTACAAGTCATGACGATGAATTGAAAATGCCTGTTGACATTTCGATGTTAAGACTCATGCATGCCCTCTTCTGCTCTTTGTAAAGTTGCTTTACGGGTATGTGTTTTATTTTTTTTCGTTTGTGTTTAATATTGACCGCCGTGTAACAGCTGCTGTTCTTCTTTGGAATAACACAGACAACAACACTTTCTTCTCCTCCTCAAAGGCTAAAAGATCTCATGACGATGCTTTTGATGCTGATGATGATGATTTCAAAGCTGACTTTCAGGGTTTCAAGGATCATGACGTCACCAACAACAACAAACCATCATCGTTTGTTGCTTTCTCATCACCTTCTGCTTCTGCTCATCGTGGTAAACTTTTTTCCATTTTATTTGTTCTTCTTGCTTTTTTTGTATATTTATATTCATTTTACCATATGGCTTCAAATGATTTGTTTTTGCAATTATTTGAATAAATACAATATTAAAAGTTATAGCTTCTACAACTAAATATACATTTATGATTTACTGGGTGTTTGTTTCGGGTTATATGGTTGGCTTATGGCTTCTTTTGAAATTTTCCGGCTTATACGAGCTAATTATGTCGTAATGAACTGTTATAAGCCGAAAAGCCTTAAAATAAGTTGCAGAAAGTGAGTTTATGAAACATAAGCCCAAACAAACACCCCCTTAATATATGAAACATAATCAACTACCTTGGATCATTTTTCATTTTACAGGTCGCATCAAGCAAGTACTATATCTAGGGGCATGCCTAACCTCAAGAATGTCTCCAACATGTACGACCAAAGCGTCAGAGAGATTCGTAAAATAATATGATCTGCAAGAACATGAGGTATCGTTATAATTATTGTTTTGTAACTTTTTTAAGGTGTTGTGATACCGGATAAAAAAATAATGAGCCAAATAGGTGTAAAACCTATGTTTTGGTACTGTTTGTATGCACAAAGTCACGACCGGTTGTACGAAAAACTTTACTTCGTATAAGGTAGAAAAAATGTATTTGGTTATTTTAATTATTTTGAACATGTTGTCACAGATCTTAACAAGTTAGAAGGGTTATGGTCTCTCAACGTGCAAATAACAGATAGCCTCCTCGAGGTAATCAGTTTTTCTATCGGTTGATTGCTATGGACAAAATATGGTGGTTGGTTTCAGTTATACTAAACATTCCTAAACTATGGCTGATATAGGTATTAATAGACAATCAGATAAAAGCACTCATCTGTGTTGGAAATGGATCAATTAGAAGCTGAACTTAAATATGAGCTACTGAAGCTTCATGTGTCCGCCACTGAAACTTCATCTTCTTTATGTGTATGCCTTCTTTTACGAAATAGGCAGCATTTAGACACAAAACAAGTTGATTTGACATCAACTTTGCAGCTTTTCTTGAAAGTAAATTCAAACATGTGCTAGATTGTCTATAGTTTTGAGCTGGCTTGATAACTTGGAATCATGTTATAACATAAAAACAATCTTACGTAACGATTATTGATGTGTTCTACAGAACAAATCTTTAACTGAACATTTGTGTCTTATATATTATGAGATTAATAATGTTTGAAGTGATACTTCACTTTTTATAATTCGCAAAAAGTAAGCCCCGCCGCAACGTGCGGGTTATCATGCTTGTAATACATTCAAAAGTGCATGAAACTTCAACCCAACCAAAGAGGAAAATGAGACATGAACCATTTTTGGAAAATGAGACATGAACTATTGATCAAAAATGTATTTGTAGAGATTGAAGCCAATGATTAATTGCCCATCATTGTTGGTTACATGCTCTATTGTATTGAGTTCAAGATTCCATTCAACTTTGCCTACTTTGTAGCCAAACGCATGAGGTATCTCAATAATGTGGCAATTCCCTACGCTAGGGTCATAACAATGATTTTTGAGTACATTAAGAACCAACACCCTCACGATTCTCGAATGTTTGAAGTTGATAATATAACTCCCATGTGTCCTCCTTTCCCTATAGACTCACTAATAGACTGTATACACTAGTCTCTGACCTATTTATGCCCTAGTTGATGATAGTTTTACCTTTAAATGTTGAACTTATGTGATATTGAAAATTGGCTCAAACAAAAGTTTAATTTATGTGAAACCTATGTGATTCTTAATAAAAAATGCTCTGTTTATGTGTTTATTACCTCTAGCTTGCTCAACAAAAAGTAATTGGAGTCATGAATATCTATACATATGAATGTTAAAATGTGTATATGAATGTATGCAACAATGTACAAAGTCAAATAATCCACTTTTGTACTCATCCATGTTTCCAAGATTCCAAATGGTAAGCGAACCCATGTTAGACTTGCTCATGTGTATATGTTTGTTGCTTGTGTTGGTTTGTTACTGGTTGTAGCTAAGAACACTTTCGAAGGTAATGCTCTTAACCCATGGATCTCTGCCTTGGAACAAGGGGAGCAACGATATAGGGGGAGTACATACAATGGTATCTATTCTTTCTTCTACCAAGATATTAACCTTCCAATCTAAAGACCAAGATCTCGCCTTTTTGATTTGACAAAAGGGTAGCAAGAAAGCAAAGCATTGATGCTTAATGATCGGGAAATGCAAGCAATTACGAAAGCAAAGAAAAATAGCATACATGGGAGTATACAAGCTATATAAGATTCATAAGGTGAAAACAATGTTCAAGCTTCACCAAATTACAAGGCCAAGATTAAGACGCGAACTTCATCAACAGCGATCTTCATTTTTGCTACGTTTGTAAAAAGATTCAATCTCCTTGTTTTGAATTCCAATATCATATACCTTTGTCTTGTTCGAGTTTATTTTTAACCCCGGATGCCTGCATAACACACTCCATAATCCTCATAAGATTTCTTGCATTAGATACTTTCTATTCCCAAAAATCAATGTATTAACTGCGTATTGAAGGTGAGAAATTGGTATTACACTACTACCAATTTTAACACCTTTATTATAGCCACATGATACCGCCTCTTTAGTAGTCACATTAAGCCCTTCCGCCTAAAGGGTCACCTTGTCTAACCCCCTACATATTTCCTATTAATGGTCGACATTCTAACTCATAATATGTCCCCCTTTACTCTTAACCTCCACCACGATTTACCAACTAGAGCCTAATTGAACGATTTTAAGCTACAACCATATAACCCACCCCAGAGTATGTCAAAATAAACTTCCAATTCACACTATAATAAACTTCCAATGAACTAGAGGTGGCAAAATACGTAGGTGGGGTTAGGTTTGGGTCATGGGTCTAAATGGGTTTGGGTTTAGATGGGTCTAAGTCTAGATGGGTCTAGTTCTAGATAGGTCTTCTAGAAACATGGGTCTAGATAGGTTTGGGTCTAGATGGGTCGGGTCTAGATGGGTTGGGTCCGGGTCTAGATAGGTTTTGGTAACTTTAAAAAAAAGTTTACTTTTTTAGAAGCCAACGATGCTTTATGTAGTAACCAAATTGATTCGCTATCTATTTTTATACGTTTTGTACATTTTTGTTCGTATTCGACCATTTTCGACCATTTTTTACCGTTTTCGTCTGTTTTTGACCGTTTTTGACCGATTTCGTCCGTTTTCTACCGATTTCTTCCGTTTTTGTAGAATATATATGTTATCTAATCTTATAATGAAATGACAGAGAACTAGAGAGAGAAAGTGGAGGGGTGAACACTTTTAGAGAGAGAAAGAAAGAAAGAATATTAGATTAGAATGGAATGTAAAAGTGAACAACCAACCCTCTCCAAGGTGTGGAGAGGGGTATTTATCCTAGCCTATGGCCGGCCACTATAAGGCCTTGTGAGCTTTTCATTAGCTTTTGCCCGTTTACCTTTTCAAGGTTCCAAAAACTATACTACGAGCCTATCTTACGATATTATGGAAGTGACCGATACTTTTTGTATTCCTAACAATATCCCCTAAGGGAGGTCACTCCATTTTACAAAATGGTTAATCCTAGCATACTATGCTTGTCTTCAGTCTTGAGCTCGTAGTCTTTAAACTTCAATCATTAACTTGTGATATGTTGTAGTGATCTTTGACTTTAGGCTCGAGCTTGTTCCTTTAAGCTTGACTTGTGAGTGAACTTGAACTTCTTTGAGATCATCAACCAAGCATAATCTCTTATCATCATCTTGAGATATTTTCGCCATCTTGTGTACTTGTGACTTTCGGACCGACATGCTCATACTTTTCTTGAGTTTGAAAGATTATGTTACCATCTTTCTTGAAATTCTTTAACTTTAACACTTCGTCACTTCATGGAAGACATGTGGTATCATAGTAGTGGAAATTCTTGAGATTCTTTAACTTTAATACTTCTTCCTTCAAGAAAGACGTATGGTATCAGAGTAGCGGAAGTCTTGAAAACATGTACTTGAGCTTTCATGATGTCTTTACATATGTCGATCGAGTATGAGCATGTGGCTATGAATCTTGACTTGTCTTGTATCAACTGTAGCTACCATCGGGATTACCTACATATATGGGTTAGTGATAAACAACATATATGGACGAAAGTATCTTTGTCACTTCGTCGAATATGGTTGCAATAACCACGGTTCCCCGTTAATCAGTATAAATACTGCCTGTGATCAGGTAGAATTCTGAAGAATCTCCTTGACAAGGTTTCACAGCTGTACTAGCTGTTCTCATAATCGGAGCGTCTCAAAGCAGACAACACGGTATGAGTGAACCAGTAAGACAAAGTCTCACCGATTGACTTAAAAATTGATTTGAAAATCAATCGACGTATGACTTGCTAAAATGATTTTGTGACACATTGAGAGTTTTATGTATTTCAAAATTCATCAGTCGTCAATTCATAGTCTGGACCGAATCGATATCCAGTGTCACAAGTTCGATCCATATAGGATCTCACAAGTTACCTACCGCAGAGCTTGTTTGATGTTGGCTCTGGAAGGATTTCCATCGTCATTGTGAATACTTTAGTATCACTTTGGTGTTCTGGTAATATCACAAGGATAATGCGTAAGACTCTTAAGTTATTACTTATTTTCACAATGTGTGAGCAACAAATATAATTGAATAGTATCCCAGTGAGATTTATGTATGATCTCTTTTGGCTCTAGACTTAATAGTGCACATTTGGTTTTAGTAATCGAAGGCCGGAGCAGACTGCGACCTTTTCAATACCAACTAACTCGGAGTGAGAGAGTCGATAGAAATGCGTGTAATCTCCGTGAGAAATAAAACAAGTCTTTTGATAGACCTTGAGTGGCTAGGGAGGGTTGTGCATCGCATCACTGGGTCTATGATGACTATCTTCAATACCAGACAACAGCTTAGTGTTTTTGATAAATATGTATTGACCTAGTTTCTGCCTAAGTGTAAGGAGGGCTTCATTCTTTTCACCCTTAATCTTAACTTTTTTTTCATTCTTCAACCCCTTCAATGCTTACCGAGACTTCATAACTAGCACCTTGTTGGGTTTGTTCCAGTGCTAGCTCTGTCTCAGTCCGTATTTTTCCTTTTTCTCACTTTTTCTCCTTTTTATCATACATAAGGACTTCTATTCTATCTAATGGAATGTCCTGGGGTAGATCCCTCTGGTTCTGTCTAGATCATGGGAACGAACACCTATACCTACCCACCTTATAACTCCAATTAATTAAATACATGGTCGGTCTTTTGGTATTGTTCTCAGCCTTAAAACCATTTGAAAACATCGATCAAGGTACTTTGATATAAATCAAAACATTTCGTACCTCAATGGTTTTACTTTTTAGAAATTCCCACTGCATATGTGCATTGATAACCGAAAAAGTTTAGCACATACGAGGACAGGAGTTCACACATGAGTCTTTAAGATCACATTATACAAGTTATATATATTTTAATCATATTTTCTCTCCTTATCAAAAATGTCAAATCTCTTGATATTTTGGATATCAATTGATTCAAATATGTATGAAAATAATTTGGAGAGAAAAGTGTTCTAATTATATATCTATCTTATTATTGGGAACATTTTGATGCTCCCCCTCAAATTATGAGGGAATTATATGTTGTTTGAGTACTTTAATTTGAAATTTTTTGAATTTACTAATGCCTATTTCTAGTCTAACACTACTTATTTACATATTCACAAGATTTGTAATTATGTGAGAATGACCTAAAATGGAGTAGGACAAAATATGACACAGTCATATTGTCCGTTCAAGCTGTCTGAAGTCTTTTCCGTACTCTCTCCCACCAACAAACTTTTCCAAGCTCCTCATCAACCTTCTCTCTAGCTGCACCTTATCGATTGCCTTGATCATGATGCGAGACCTGTGTTTGTCTAAATTACTCCATCTTCTCTTTGGCAAGTAATCCATCCTTAGGTTGGAAGCAATATCATGAAGAACAGATCGAACAGATGTGAGCGTCCCGTCACTAAACTTGTAGAGTTCATCCGAGCGCATTAACCTGTTTCCTTTGTACTTGTCTACATATATAATTCTTTGAGGATTGTTGTATGCAGTGTATGGAGTTCTTTTGGAGATGTCGGACCTGAATGTCTCCGGCTTAGTGACATTGAGCTTCTTCTGGTAGCTTTCAACTCCCAGTTAAAGGTCTTCCACCCGCTTAAGAATGACAACACGTCTGGTAAACATCCGCATTGCCACATTCAAGTCGAAAATGACATCTCTCTCTAGATTGGAGATTTTCTTTTAAACCAAGAGAAGCAGCATGTCTTCAATATCACACAGATTAAGTCTTGGGAAGTCACCTTCCTTGAACTTGTAGTGCTTCTGATCTTCCCTTCGAACTTCAATCTCTTTTAGATAGCCGTAATCATACCACTTTATAACTTTTACATGGGTTACTGCAATGATTCTTTTTGAGGAGAAAACATTATGTTTGGACACCCTGTTGCTAGCGAATCCATAGAATCGTTGTCATTTAGGACTCTAATGTGTGATTCCACAGACAACATATCTATCATAATCTACCTTCACTGGACTCCATAACGATGGAACCATGTCTTCGATGCCTTGAATATCATCATATTTAGCAGCCTTGGTTTTTGTTGTAGAAGTCGTGTATTTCCTGCTTGAACTTCCACCTTTCAGATACTCGAGGTCGTTGTTGATGAAGTAGCCAACAAGAACTACTTGACGACCTCGATCTTCAATCAAAGGTAGAGGCTTGCTAAGGTCAAATGGATATTCATGTCCTTTAGGGTTATTCTAGTCAAGTCGATCAGTGACAGCTTTATAACATTCTTCGAAATGATATTCGAGTTCCACTCGTCTTCTGCATGTCCCTTTGAGAAGATTAAAAGCTGGTCCAACAAGGTGCTCTTGTGTAGATTATCAATCTTAAGATTGTTCATGACATATGCTCAGAAGTCGATAGGCATGCTCATCAGCTCGTCGAAAGTGAGAGGAGGATTTTCTGCTTGAGCAATTCTACTGATCCATGTTTGAGGTGGTCTAAAGTCAACAGATTCTTTAGCATTCCAATCAGAATCGGGAGTCAGAGGTCTTTCATGTTTCTTGAACCAGTCACGCTCTAAAGCAGCCTCGACATTGGGTTGATCATCAGTGTTACCCAAATCTCTTCCTTGATTCTATGGCATCTCTGTGTTGCAGTCTCAAATACTGATTCCTCTGCTTGCGTAGACTTACCAGATGATTTTGGCTGAGACTTGGTGCTTTTGGATGAGCTTGACTTTGATTCTTTTAATTTAGAGCCTTTTGATGGTTCAACATCCTTGCTTGTCTTCCTTATTTTTAACCCTTGGTTTGATCCAGCAGGAGGGTCTTCATCTTTGTCCTTATCTTTAAGATCTCTCTTTAAAGAATATGCTTTACCATAAGATTCAAAGAGATCCTTGTCAAGCTTATAAGATTTGACCAGTCCATCATAGAGTTCTTTATATTCTTGAGCTCCTTGATACGATTTACTTTTCTGCATCTTGTCTAGAAGGATCTTCTTCAATTCAAACTCTGTGAGTGACGTTGCTGCCTCGTATGTAGATTTAGGTTGAGAAGAAGATTTAGCCAAGACATTCTCAAATGATTCAGTAATGGTTCTTTGGATCACTAGAGTGGCGTAGTCAGATACTTCCTTTGGTAGAATCTGTGGAAGTTGACTCTTGACCTCATCTTTGATAATATCTTTCACTGATTTCTCTATGAGATCTATGTATCGCTGCTTCTCACCTTGAGCTTTCTTCTCAAATTTTGTAGTGTATGATCGGAAAGCCTTCTGAATAGAATCTTCAAGTCTTGTGCTATGTTGAGCATTTATCATTGCAGGAATTTGTGACTTTATAGTTTCGAGCAGTTGTGCAGAATAATCCACTTGTTTGAGTTGGGAGAGCTCCTTTTTTAAGACAGAAACTCTTTGGTCAAAATCGAATAGGGATGAAAAATCTAGAAGTGCAAGAATTGAGGTTGTAGTTGTATCAGTTGTTGGTGCAGGAGTTGGTGTTGGTGTTGACTGTTGTGGAAGAGGAGCGATTGGTGGAATTTTTGGAGGAATGGTTGGTGCAGCTGCAATTGAAGTTTCTGGGATTACCGTTACAAGTATCGTGAGAAAAGATGGAGTCTGAGTACTTGGTTCTTCATGATGAACCTTGACATTCATCATGGAAATGAATTCATTGTCAACTGGTGGAACGTTATCCAAGTTAAGAAATTGCCTGGCAAAGTCGGATGAAACAGAAGAGCTTTGCATTGGACCTTCAGTCTTCTGTGTGACATGAGCAGCAGTGAGTGTCACATGTGCATCGCCTTCGACTTGCTTATATGACTTGCTCATATGACTTTTCTTGAGAAACAACATCAGTCATATCTGCATCTCCTTTCCCTTCTTTTTCATGCTCTGCATCTTTCAATCTCACGTTCACATCCTCATACTCATCATCATCATTAGAGAATTCATAGTTATCAGGAGTACGTAAATACTCTTCTTCATATTTTTCTTCTTCATCATCGTTCTGATTAAGATTAGGATTCTCATCTTCATCAGAATCAGTCCTTTCACTATCACTTGCTTCATTGTCACCATCAGCATCACTGTCAACAACATCATCATCATCATTGGTGACATCATCACTGTCATCATCATTTCTATCATCATCTTCACTATCTCCCCAAGATTCGTTTTCACTCTTAGACTAGTATTTGGGTACATCAAGAACCCCTGGTATAGTACCAGTTCCTTTATTTGTACTAGTTGTCTTGTCTTGAGACTCATCAGGAACCTTTGGTTGGGAACCAACTCCATCACCTGAGCCACTTGAATAACGCTTGTGAGTTTCCTGCTTGATTTTCTTGAGAGCTTTCTTGAATCGAGTAGCTTCAAGTAATGCTACATCAGAAAGTAGATCCATGCCTTTGCCTCTATCAACTTTGGTCGGTGCTTACTTCTTCGACACAGACACACCAGAAGTGTCTCTGATGACAACACCTGCTGTTGGCATAGTTGTAGACTTCTTGACGAGTTTTTTTAGCTTGCTTAGGCTTCTTTGCAGGTTCTTCTTCTAAGACTGAAGATAGTTTCTTTGAGGGTGAGACAACTTTCTTAAACTTCCTTGCTTTCTTGGGAGTAGCTTTTCTAGTAGAAAAGTCAAGATAAATCTTATAAGCTTTGGAATCTTTGATGGATTGATTAATCATCTCTTCAGGAATTAGAGCTCCATACTTCTGATAGTCTTGTGTATTGGAAACAAACTTCAATGTACCCAGCAAGCTATCATCACGAACTATGTGAATATTTATCCAGTTCCTTATAGAGATGGTTTTATCTTTAGAGATGAAATGATTGATGATAACTTTAGTGAATCTTGGGTAGGGCATGTTCTCTTTACGTGTGGTACTTATGTCTCTGTTATCAGCTTGAAACATAAAATTTTCCCATAGTAAAGCAACAAAGACAACATTCTTCTTGTTGTACATACCCCACAAGATTTGAGCTCTTGACGGCCTGAGCCTATCAAGTCATGATGAATTTCCAGAGATGCACCTATTGATGATAGCAGTAAATGTTCTACAGGGATAGTGCATATGATCTGTATGGATCTCAGATAGCATATCACACTTGCCAGTGTACCCAAGTTCCTTGATAAATGGAACCATTTATTCTTCAGAAGGAGGTTCAACAAAATCTTGGTTGGAGAGTCTGGGACAAATCTAGAGGATCTCACGAAATACTTTAGTGTCAATTCAGAACTTTTTCTTATCCAGCTTGAACCGGTATGCATCTGAATCTTTGATCTTCTTGATTGTGTTCCAAAATGGATGCATATATACTTCAGGAACTTTAGCAATGAATCAGAGAAAGCAGGATAGCACGAGATAGTTTAAGACTCCAAAGGTGACCGTATATGTCTTCTCTTTGTGGCTTACTGAACTCTATTCTTGCGTTTCATTTTTAAATCTTTAGTCATTTCTCGGGAGTAACCAAAGCATTGTCAATAGCAACTTGTTAAGCGGCAACTGGATTCATGTTTCTGCTAAGAATATTCCAATGTAGTTCATATACAAACAGATTTATATATCACTAATTGACTGATTTGATTCATGGGATGGACTTAGAGAAGCAATTTATAGACATTAACTGGATAGATTTAACACATTTTATTAGGCATTTGGTCAAATTACCAGACATTAATCAAAAAGTCAACTTAAAGGTCAACAAACTAACAATTGGTCAAACACAGTCAATTTAGCAACTTACATATGATATAAAGACGGATTATCCTAAAATGAGTTATCTAGTGAAAACATTCAGGAAAAAATCATCTTTAATAATTCTAGGTATAAATCGCCCCCTAAAAAGACATGTATAAATCGCCCTATCTCAGAAAAACTGTATAAACCACCCCCTTCAAAAATAGTGTATAAATCGCCCTCTATAGGAGATATGTATAAATCGCCCCCTATAGAAAACGTATAAATCGCCCTATATAGAAAAACGTATAAATTGCCCCCTATAGGAAAGCGTATAAATCGCCCTTATAGGAAAACGTGTAAATCGCCCCCTATATTTGACGTATAAATCGCCCCCTATAGGTGAACGTATAAATCGCCCCCTATACGTGAGTGTATAAACCGCCCCCTAAACCCAGAGTGTATAAATCGCCCAATTTTGAATTACCACAAACTCAAATTTTTAGGCAATTAGAGTGCACTCAATCATGAACCAATCATATATAAGCAACATATATGAGTTATAACATGAATTAACCACAAAATTTTTACTTTGAGTACAATACGAGTAACTTGTACACGTTTTACCCAAACTCACAAAATTTACATTCAAGACATAGATATTCTTACTCTAATGCAATTAAGAAAGCATTCTAACACATATTAAACACAAACCCATAAGAATTTTCAAGTCTTTCCCTAAAGCCCATATTTTCGAGACTAAGAATTAAGCAAAACATAAGCATGTGTTAACCCCATAACAAACTGTTATCATCGAGTGATCTATGATCCTTACCCATCAAAACCCCTCAACTAATTTTGGATTTGGTCCAGCTTTAAATTCGAAGAACCCTAGACCAATTTCTAGGGATTTCGAGCAAAAATTCATGATTCAACCTAATTCCTTTTGAATATTAGTTGTTTAGATTATAAGGAACACTTTTGTAGTTTACCTCAGAGCTTGAAATGCACAGATTTAATGTTTCTTGTGGGTGACGATTTTGAAGAGAGGGAAGAAAAAAATATAAGTGTGTTTGTGTTTTTGTGTTTGTGTGTACTAAGAACGAGGGAAGCGGGTGTTTCTTGTTAAAAAACATTGATTTTTAACACAAATGCCCCCTAAACTATATACTCCTAACTAATTTTCTTTAATAACATTCTTAAGGTTTTTCTAGTTTGACTTTTGACACTTTTAGTCCCTAAAGTTTTAATAAGCTAGACTAAACCATAAGATACGCTATCAAGACCCTAAAGGGATAAACACATAACATCTAATTCACAAATAAGTTAAAATTAATTAACTTTACGATAAATATTATTCCGTTATTGTTTGAAAACCCCATAAACCTTTTATTCCTTGATGATTTTGAAGAAGATAATTTTGACATTGTCTCCCCCTCAAACAATGACCCGTTTTCAATTTAAAGAGCTGTAGTCGTTGTTTGAGTGGGCAAACGCATTGAAAAATCATTTTCTGATGAATTACTGAGATGATTATTTTATTTTTGGTCCATCGGGGAGAGCTAGAACAGGCGCATTACACAACTTATCCTTCAAGGTTTGAAATGCCAATTCCTGTTCCTCACCCCAATCGAAAGTCTTACACTTCTGAGTCAAGATAGTAAGAGACTTAGCTATCTTAGAAAAGTTCTCAATGAACCTACGGTAATATCCAGCCAATCCTAAGAACGAACGAACCTCAGTCGGAGTTCTAGGGGCTTTCCAATTCTTAACAGCTTCAATCTTACTAGGGTCTACATGAATCCCATTACCATTTATCACATGCCCAAGAAACTGTACTTCTCTTAGCCAGAATTCACACTTAGAAAACTTAGCATATAGTTTCTCCTTTTTGAGCAGTCCCAAGACTAACCTTAAGTATTCTACATGCTCCTCTTGAGTCTTAGAGTAGATTAAGATATCGTCTATAAACACTATCACAAACTTATCAAGATAAGGCCTACAAACTCTATTCATTAAATCCATGAATACTGCTGGTGCGTTAGTCAGACCAAAGGGCATTACTGTGAACTTGAAATCTCTATAACGAGTTCTAAATGCAGTATTTGGAATGTCATCCTTATGCACTCTCAGCTGATGGTATCTGTAGGATCCTAATATTTCACACAATATAAACTAGAGAGAGTTAGAGAGAGAGATGGATGGAGAGAATATGTAAAACACACTAAAGAGTGTGTATCAAATGATTTCTTCCAACACCATCTCCATGTGTGGAGAGGGTTTAAATAGTTCTTACAAAAATGCCCCATAAAACGGGCTATGGTGTGGGCTTACAGTGGGTAAAGACCCGGCCCACACCATAAATCAAATGATAACTTAATAAAACTACGAGCTATGGTAAACATGAAAATACATGGGGTGACCGAGTCTTTTTCTTAATCCTAACAATCTCCCCCTAAGGGAGGTCACCCCAGAAAATACAATTTGAATTTTAGCATTCTATGAGATGTTCTTCTGAGTTTAGCTCGTATACTTTGATTCTTCATTTATTGACTTCATTGCACATCTTGTAGTGGTCCTTAAGCTTTGTTCCTTAGACTTGTGTGATCTTTAAGCTTTCTTTGAGATCATCAGCCACAGTAAATCTCTTAATCATCCTTGTTGTGAAGTATTGCCTCCATGTGATGTTATGACCTTCAGACCGACATGCTCACACTTTTTTGGATCATGATAGCAAGCATCAGAGTAGCGGAAGCTGTGTTGTAAGTCTTTCAGCTATCATGATGTCTTTGATTAGGAATATGAAGTGTGAGCATGGGGTTGTGAATTGATATGTCTTTGTCCAGCAGCTGCTACCGTAGGGATTCCTGCAAGTATATGTTAGTAATAAACACACGAAAGTATCTTTGTTCACTTTCGTTGAATAAGGTTGCAAGAACCCCGGTTCCCCGTTTGTCAGTATAAATACTGCCTGTGATCAGGTAGAATTCTAAAGAATCTCCTTGACAGGGTTTCGCAGCTGCGCTAGCCATTCTTAAACCGGAGCGTCTCAAAGTAGACAAAGCACAGAATGAGTGAACTAGTAGATTAAAACCTACTGATTAATGAGAAATTGATTTGAAAATCAGTCGCGTGTCACTCTAGAAAGAGTTTTGTGACACATCGAGAGTTTTATAATCTAAAGATCAATTTTCATCAGAAACACTTTTGTTTTGAAAGATATACACATTCGATGTGCTAGAAAATTCAGTTGTTGAACACATCGAAAGGTTTTTCAAAAACTACTCGTCAATTCACTTCCTGGAACAAGTTTGATTCATAAAGAATCGCACCATCGTTTCTTTCCAGTTGTCACAAGCTTGATCCTCAAGAGGATCTCACATGTCACCTACCAAGAGCTTGTTTAATGTTGGCTCTAGAAGGATTTCCATCTTCATTGTGAATACTTTCGTATCACTCGGATGTTCTGGCAATACCACGAGGATAATGCGAAGGACTCTTAAAATCTTTACTTGTTGTCACAGTGTGTGAGAAACAAGCACAATATGGATTAATGTCCTAACGAGATTTTTGGATGATCTCATGGCTCTAGACTCAATAGTGCATTTTTGGTTTTTGGTAGTCGGAGGCTGGAGTGGACTGCCACCTTTTCAATATCATCTAACTCGGAGTGAGAGAGACGATAGAAATGTATTGATCTCCGTGAGAAATGAAACAAGAATCCTTTGAGGGATCTTGAGTGGCTAGGGAGGGTTGTGCAGCGTATCACTGGGTCCATGATACTTGTCTTCAATGTCAGCAATCAACCATGTGATTCTGACAGCATATGTAGTGACCCGGTTTCTGCCTAATGTTTAAGGAGGGCTGCTTTCTTTTCACCCTTTATCTTAACATTTCTTTTTCATTCTTCAACCAAATCCCCTTTTCAGTGCGTTACCAAGACTTTCATTACTATACAATTGTTAGGGTTTATTCCAGTACTAGCTGCTATCTCGAGTCCAGTACTATTCCTCATTCTCACATAACTCCTTTGAATCATACCTAAGGACATCTACACTAACTAGTGGATTGTCCCTGGGTAGATCCCTCCGGCTCTGGCAGGATCGTGGGAACATGTACCTAACCATACCATCCTTATAACTCCGATAAAGTAAATACAGGGTCGGTCTTTCGGTACTGTTCATTTTGCCATAAAACCATTTGAAAATCAATCAAGGTACTTGTGATATAGATATCAAAGCCATTGTATCTTGATTGTTTTGATTATTTATGAAACTGCTCCTTCAGATTAGCACGAAGATATTCCACATTAGAGTCACTGGACATTGGGTTAAGTCAACATTGGTCAACCTTGGTCGATGGTCTAGACATTATCTGATAGGCTCAATGACAAGTTAACTAAGCCTGTATGAGAGTCAACAAGCCTGTACTTGTGATATATATATAATGAATTTTTCATGAGTTTCTCGTTAAACTCCAATAATTATAAACATCCATCATAACTGACATAACAGAGTCCACTCATTAATTGAGGGGGGAAGCATTTATAGGTTCAATATCGGCTGTAATTGAATCAGACCAGCATTTTTCTCCTAATTTTCTAACATATTTAAATCAATTGAGATCCTAAATCTCAAAGGGTTTGAAATTTTTGATCAGGGGAGAGAATGTGATTTAAATATTAAATCTGATAAAAGTGTGAACTATTAAGACTCAAGCAGGTACTCCTCCCTCCATGTGCCAAACAATTTCGAATATCGACACACATGTTGAGGGGACGCCGTTTTCCGTAAATAATCAAATCAATCAAGTACTTGTGATTAGGATATCCAATCCCATTGTATCTTGATTGTTTTGATTATTTATGAAACTGCTCCCCCTCAACATGTGCGTCGATATTCGAAATTGTTTGGCACATAGAGGGAAGAGCACCTGCTTGAGTCTTAATAGATCACACTTTTATCAGATTTAATATTTAAATCACATTCTCTCCCCTGATCAAAAATTTCAAACCCGTTGAGATTTAGGATCTCAATTGATTTAAATATGTTAGAAAATTTAGGAGAAAATGTGGTCTGATTAAATACAAGCCGATATTGGAACCTATAAATGCTCCCCCTCAATTAATGAGGGACTCTGTTAGTGTCAGTTATGATGAGTTTATAAATATTTGGAGTTTAACAGGAAAACCTCATGGAAAAATTCATTAAAAACTGACACATAACACTGATTTACCCACCACACTACTATTGATGTACAAGATTGGTGTATGAGACAGGTACCGAAATATTCAAACTAAGGTGGAAATGAGTTCAGTTTGTCCCAAGTTTAGCAATCTGTAGTCCGTCTCAATACTCTCCCTCCAGATGGAAGATGTACTAGCTTTTCCCTCGACCAGCAATCCTTTCTTGAGTAGACCACAACAAGATATTCGAGAATTAACACAAATAAATCTAAATCATAACATCAAGTCAATTAAGTCCGATGAGCGTAATCTCCTTACCATAATAGTTGAATGAATAAATTGAAACACAAAGGTTAGCTAAGTCTCGATGGTCACAATTATTCCTCTAAATAGCCCGAAATGAGTAATACCAAGTCAACTAAGTTCTTGATGTAAACACATTCTCCTGCAGATGGGGGATAATGTCTTCTAAAGGTATCATCATACTTATCAAACCTATGTGTACCTCTTTTGACAATAAATTCTACTCCTTTGAAAGTAATCTTAGAGATTAACTGATAGGGGAAATACTAATCGAATCAGAAACATATCTTCAACTTCAAGGCTTCTAAAACTACATAATTATTTATCACAAACAAACCTAAGCATTTTAAAACTATGAAGTGTTGTCAAATATATGATCGATGTGTAGTTTATTAAAGCCTAAGTCACTAATCTTGAAATTATATTTAAGGCTCTAAAGTTAACAACTTATGACAAATGAAGCCCTTGGAGTTAAAACTCCCCCTCAAATTATTGTCCGTTAAGTTAAAACTTTTTCCATATAATTACCGTGACATGTTGAAGATAATTCGAAAACACTTTCTCCCCCTCGAACAAAGACCCGTATTCTATTTAAAGATCTATTGTATTTATTCGAGTGGTCGAGATTTCTTGAAAATCTGTTTGTAGTGTCGAAAATTGATTCTGATTTGATTAGAACACTTTTCAAATGATTAACCCGAACTTGATTTATGAAATCAATAATTTTGAGAAAAAATCGTTCGGGTTATAAAACTTATACCACTGGCAATCTAGAACCTTTCTGATGTAAGTTCAAGGAAGCAAGTACCTAATTGCCATATGTTTCATTCTAAGTCCTAAAGGTTGAAGCACATAACATCTAAAGTCTAAATGAGTTAAAATTAATTAACTCCCCTTTAAATCATGATTAGTTATTGTCAAACCTTTTCCGTTTACTTCTTGATTATTCAAAAAGATCGTTTTGAAAGAATTATTAGCACATTTCTCCCCCTCAAATAATGTCCCGTTTTCTATTTAAAGAGCTGTAGACATTGTTTGAGTGATAGAAAATTCTTTTAAAAATCTTTTTCTGATGAGAGACTTAGATGACTGATTAAGTTTTGAAAGACAACACCTTTTCCACCATGGTTAACACAAATAATTTTTGAAGAATCATAGAAGAAAAATTATTTGGTTAAAAAGAAGACTTCTCTTCTTTATCAAGAAATAATGCACTGAAGCGTACATTAAATCGGAGTTGCATGGATATAAAGTAATCCATGCCCGGGAAGAACTTAATCACTCCGTTTGTTAGGAATAAAAACAACCGTCTTTTTTGGCGACGTGCTTATCCTCATTTGAAGACCCGGGTTGCAGTCTGAAATAACTGCAAGCCCATTTTGACAATGTTTTGAAAAACATATTGAAACTTCTGTTCGAACTTTATTTACAGCACCGTGTCATTATTGAATGACATTTCTAACGCCTTAAATATTATTGATGCTAGAAGACATGTCATGAAAAACATATTTTTGGTATTTTTTGATTTTATATTTTTGGATTTTGTTTTTGAAAAGTTTTATCTATAAAAAATGAAAATCTTTTGTATTTTTCTGGTTTATATATTTACATAGATACTATGAAAGATACCACCATAACGCTTCAGTTCGTCCGCCAGCTTTTTCATCGTTTTCTAGAACCAGCTTACATTCCAACCTTTTTCATGAGAAATTCAAGTTTTTCTTGTCCTAAGGTTTGGAGAAGATATCTGCAAGCTGAAATCTATTCCTATACCGAGCGTAGTAAGCTCAACCACTCAAAAATCCATTTTCCTTTTGCTCCTTGATTTGCCTTGTTTTTCATAGCACCTCCCAGTTCATCTAATTTCACCTTATAAATCCACTTCAAGGTAAAAAATCATCACTTGATCTGGACGAGGTACTAGCTTCCAAATCTCCAAATGTTCAAACTCATGAAGCTTTTCATGGCATCAATCCAACAGGATTTGGTTAATGCATCTTTATAACTTTTGCGTTCACTTGAAGAGAGGAGAGCATCATAGTAGCAGAGCAGGGCTTCGGTTTGTAGTTGGAGTCTTGTGGATACCGGTCTGGAAGGATCACCAATAATCTTGTCAAGCGGATGATCCTTGGTCTATTTTTCGATGTGCTCTTGTGGTTGATTTACTGAATGCACGTAGGTTGGGATAACAATTCGGGAAGAGGATTCTTCAGAACTAGGTTCTGGAATTGGAAGACCAAATTACAGATCATTATCCATGTGTGCAACTTCAATACCATGATCATCTTCTTCAACACTAGTAGGAATAACATGAGATTGTTCTTCTTGAGTGGTTTGTGAGGTACTTGTAGAAGGTGTATCTTGATCAATTCTCGTTGATGAAGGTGTACCGGTTGAAACAACAGGTTCTTGAACAACAGCTACACTTGGTGAAGGATTGAAGTACTCATCCAACATAGGGCAAAATAACAAATCCCAGTCATTCTTTATTGGTGGAACATTAGGTGTTGGAGAAGGAGGTTGTGGTACGAGTCCTGAACTGATTGTTCTAGGATTCATCAAAGAAGGCGCAGGTCCTGAACTGATTTGCACAGGAGCCGTGACTTGACCATTTCAAGAACTGAACTGCTCTGCTGTAGTGCGGATGTTGGTGGTGAAAGTTATAATGAATGATTCTTGACAGGGAGGAGATACTGGTTTAGGAGATGAGAGATCGATGACTGAAGTATCAGTAAAGGAACAGATGAAGAAACTTGTTGGATAGGAACAGTGACCATGGATTCAACTTCGGTTTCCATAGTAGTTTTTCCTGGTTCATCTTTTACTTATATATTTCTTCATGATCAGGCTTAGTTTCCTCATTATCATCCCCAGCATTATCATCTCTGTCAAAATGTTCACTGACCACATCTGCTTCCCACTAAAGAATTAGTTTTTCCTCATGATGCAGTGAATGCCTACCAAGTTTTGTACTTGAAATATAAACTGAAATGTAGAAGATAGGATTCTTCTGCAACTTCTGTAGCTCTTAGAGAAGGTTTCCCTTTCCAATCCAGTAACTGTTCTGAGCAATGAAGGATCTGTTCATCTTATCTTGTAGGTTCAAGTGCAGGAATATTCTCTTCTGCCATCATATCTGTTATAGAATATCAACAAAGATAGACAAACATAGGCATAGTAAAACAACTGTTAGATAAAGAATGTTCGGCCTTGAGTTTGACATGCCCTTGAATATTCAGATTAGCACGAAATATTCCACATTAGAGACACTGAACATTGGGATTAAGTCAACATTGGTCAACCTTGTTCGGAATGGTCTAGACCTTATCTATAGGCTCAATGGCAAGTTACTAAGCCTGTAATGAGAGACCAAAAGACAAATGTCCTTTGGAATAGACCTAAGAGGTTTATTGGTCTTATTTGGCCCAAGACATGGACAATTAGCCTAAGAAGCTGCCCAACATGATCACCAAACCTCCATACGATAGGTTAACATTCCGCCCATCAAGGAATAAGCAGCTGTATCTAAACATTTAAGCAAGATACAAGGCATTTTAGATTTATCTTAATCCCTAGCAGAGCAGATTTAACACCCTACAAACGAGAAGATTAACACCCTACCACTATCCACATTTGACCATATTTATACACATACAAAGACCAAGATAAAACCATTTAATCACTAAATTCGACATTCTCCCCTTCAAAAATTGGCAATATATAGCGATTGCCATTTTGATCTAGTGAATTATAATCACCACTAATGTCTATTGTCCACTTAACTAAAAAACAAGCATGGGAAAATATGAAGCTTGGTAATGAGAATGGTCAAACACAAGAAGATTTCTCTTCTTTGTGAAGATAAAGCGCACTGAAGCGTACACTCTTTTTTTCTTTGAAAAACTAGATTCGTACAGAAGAATATACGAAAGCCATCGACTTTGAAATTGAGTCTAACAAACATTGAGTGTTTCGAAAGTAGCTCAAGACCGAAAAGATTTCGTTATTAAGGATAAATGCACTAATACGTACATTTTCCTTTTGTCTGAAGATGGGGTTGCAATCTAACATTTGATTACAAGCCATTACCATGAGCTCAAAACTTGGAATGTTTTGTTATATTAGCTCATGACCGAAAAGATTTCTCTTTTCGTTGTCAAGGATAAATGCACTAACACGTACACTTTCCTTTTCTCTGAAGGCGTACACCTTTCTTTACTTTAAGGAACATGGCTTGAAGAAGATGCCAACAGACGCCATTTGACATTAAGGAACGAGGTTTGAACCGTTTTGATCAAACATCATTTGAAGCATGTTCATCAGATTTGAATTCCTTGAACTCCTGACGTATGAGATATCAGTCTTTTTGGTAACTAACTCGCGTCTTACCTTAAGGATGACAGATGTACCTGCACTTGATTAGAAGTACCTGCACTCACATAAAGAGTTCGATTGCATTCATGATGGGTAGTGAATCATACATTTGAACCATTTGGAAGATTCACATTGTCCAACTTTGGTTTGTGCATCTAGTGAACACCTTTCCAGTAGTTCCACCGTACAGACCTAACATCTTGAAAATTCAACCACGTTGGTTTCCACATACGATAAGATCTAGGAGTGTGTGGTTCTCAATGCAACACGGAAGACTTATTGAGAGAAAAAACCTTGTCCTATACCATTCGCCTACCAGTTTTTGATAATGGTTCTTTGGTTCAACGGGATTGTTTGTATCTGATCTTGGGGGACTGAACTTTAGCACGAGAATTCACCTTATTCAGGATCTTTGTTATACAATCATCATGATTTGTATTAAAGATATATTTATGACAAATCGAACAAACAAATTTTTTGGAGTCCAAGAAGAAACTAGAATTCCTAGAGTGATCTACTAGAGGCTCACCATTTGACATTCCACCACTACACTTAGATACAGGAGAACTCCTATATATGTTTCTAGGTTTTGGTGTACAAGCATTAGGAGTGCAGTGTGCTCTAGTAGAGGCCATATCCTTATGACTAGGAATCCTGGTTTTGTCTTGTGTCATTTTCCTAGCATCCTCTAGAAAGTACGCATGAACCATATCATTAGAACCATACGATTCTTTATGACTATTCCTAGAGTAGTTAGGTGCATTCACCTGATGAGGTTTTGCAGCAGCAGATTCTCTAACTTTAGGCAAATAATGAGGAGTGACTGTTTTTGACAAATCATTTTTCTCATCAACTTGGGAGGCAAACCGTGGTCTTGAAATTCTAGGTCGTTCAGACGTAAACGCATTCGGTTGTCTAACAACTAAATGGTTTCTATAGATGGTTGTAAAGGCGGTTTCCCCAAGATTGATGCTTTGG
Source organism: Tanacetum coccineum (assembly GCA_026074375.1). Taxonomy (NCBI): domain Eukaryota; kingdom Viridiplantae; phylum Streptophyta; class Magnoliopsida; order Asterales; family Asteraceae; genus Tanacetum; species Tanacetum coccineum. The sequence goes on from BQNB010027695.1 coordinate 49,218, forward strand.
CAAACTTAGTATCCACGCTATTTCCTTTTAACTTTCTTAATTCGTTTTTCAATGCTACATTCGCAAAAACCTTTTCCTGAATCTGAGCTTTAAAATCAGCATTTTTAAAGCAGTCTTACCTATTTACTGACCAATCCAGTGAGTCCTTATGATCTTTCAGTCCTGAAATTCGTGTCTTTTTGATAGAATCATAAAGTTCTTTGTAAGTCTGTTTTAAATGCTCATTTTCCTTATTTAACTTCTCATTCTCTGCAAGTAATTTAGCCACACTACTTTCTAGTTCAATGTTTATTGTTTCCAAAACATCAATTTCATGTTTAACCTTGGCTTCATTACTTGCTTCCTTCACACTTTTAATTTGATTCTTTAAGTTGCAATTGAGTGGTTTTGGCCTTAGCTGAGCTTTCAAATCATTTATCTCAAAAAATTCACAAAACTCAGGAGCATCCTGGTTTTTACATGGTTTGTTACTTTGAAAATTTTCTTCCTTTTGTTGCATTGAAATTTCAAGTGAAATACAATGTTTTTCAAGTAATAAGAACCTGCGTGAAAGTTCATTATACGTTTCTTTTTCAATCATTTCTTTTGATTTGACAAGCTCAGCTTTAAGCAAAGGACTTTTTGCTTGATATTGTTCAGTAGCAAGGACATTATGTGGAGCAGTCAAATGTACCTCAGCAGATGGTAGTTGGTCATTTACTGGTCTGATATTTGCAACCACATCATGTGTGGATATAAGTCCTTGAACTGTTGCTTTGTATCATGCATATCTGAGGATATTGTCTCTCGCTGCTTTCAGTAATAACCGACCCAGCATCCAATGCTTTAACGTCTGAGTTCAAATTAGCCTCTAATGTTGTACTCTCAGTGACCAAACTCTCGTGTTGTTGTAACTGAGTTTCATTCACTGATTTGCTGAGTGCATTGTGGTTTTCTAACTCTATCCAACTGCTTTTGTTCGAGACATTCAAACTGCCCCCCCCCCGTCATCCACTGCTTGAACTGGATTTATCTAAATTCTTTGTGACTGTAGCTGTAATCTACCATATGTAATTACAGCTTTATGAATGACCGCTTCAAGTGTATCAAAAGTCTCAAGTAAATCACGTCTGTACGCACTAGGTTCACAGCGCGTGAAGTCTTCGAAGTCTTGTTGCCAACCTTGATTCAGAAGATCCGTTGCATTTACCCCTTTGGAGGCAAGAAATTCCTTGAACTGTGTTCTGAGTGCTTGAAGACAAGTCTTTGCATTAACCCCATGAAGATTTCTCTTCTTTCAAGTTTGTAGCCTTTAACTGATCCAGATTTATGATACATCTTTCATTGAGGTCTGATGCTCTTCCACCAAGAATGAGCGAAAATGCTGTTTTTAAATGCATCAACATCATAAGGCAATTAAGGAGATAGAGATTACATTGAAGATGTGGTCTCGAGTTGTTCAAACCATGTCATGCAGATGGAGTGCCTTTGTTTTGCGAGCCGTTGCGTCAGTTGAAGCTCTCTCTCTTTTGAATTAGAATTAGAAGATTCCATTGAAATTCGATGGTGTGGAAACAAAATTAAGGATCTAAGAAATAATGTGATTGATGTTGTGGTTTAAATCCAATTAACGTTCACTAGGGGTATGTGGGATTTTACACGTCTATGATTAAAACCATAAAGTTGAATTAACGGGATTTACAAAATCAATAGAAAACCATGAAAGTGATTGATTTCGGCATCCAGCGCCAATGATTTAATTGTATAAAACAATAAATTTTCTAGCTTGGGTTAATAGCAAATTGTTTAAATAGCACACCAATCTGAAACGGCCTAAAAATACAGATGGGACCGTGAGCTTGAACAAAACAGTCTAATCACAAAATTCCCAAAAACTGAAAAAGTCAATAAATTCATAGTAAACAAGGGTTTGGGCCTGAAAAAAACTAACCAACTAAGGGAGCGATAACATTGTGATCCGTCTCGTTTATCCCTTCGATTTGAGAGGTCACGGGCCTGAAACGGACTTAACGGATCAAAGTTTATGCTGTTTTTACTGATACCCTTTTCTCAAACACAAGATTCTAGACAAAACGCAATGCTATCTTTAACCAAAACAGCAGTGATTGTGAATCAAAACTGCAATGAACTTTATTCAAAACGCATGGTTTTTTTTTTTTTTTTTTTTTTTTTTTTTTATTATTGAGATTTTGGTCAAAACGCAATGAAATTTAAGTCAAAACGACAACGGTCAAAAACGCAATGGCAAAGCGCAATGTCAAAAACGCCAATGAATATTGGGTCAAAAGCGCAAATGAATTTTGGTCAAAAAACGCAATGAATTTTGGTCAAAACGCAATGAAATTTTTTGTCAAAAACGCAATGGCTAATTTCTTCAAAATGCAACCAATGTCAAAACGCAACCAATGATCAAAACGCAACAAGAAGAAAATCAAAACGCAACAAGAAGTTTTCCAGTTTTTCAAAACGCAACCTAGAAAAATACAACTTTTTCACCAAAAATCGCCTTATAATCACCCTTTTTGACCTTTTAACTTGATTTCTCTTGCACAATTAGTTACCTTATGCCTAGATCTTGCTTAATAACATAAACATTCACACATCTAAGCACAAAAATTCGGGTTTGATTTTTTTTTTACTTCTTTTTGACCCACGAATTTGATCTTGTTGAACCACACGAATCCACACGTGGCTCTGATGCCAATTGTAGGATCCCAATATTTCACACAATATAAACTAAAGAGAGGGTTAAAGAGAGAGAGATGGATGGAGAGAATAATGAAAAACACACTAAAGAGTGTGTGTCAAATGATTTCTTCCAACACCTTCTCCATGTGTGGAGAGGGTTTAAATAGTTCTTACAAAAATGCCCCATAAAACGGGCTATGGTGTGGGCTTACAATGGGTAAAGACCCGGCCCACACCATAAATCATACAATTACTAATAAAAACTATGAGCTATGCTAAATGTAAGAAAGCATGGGGTGACCGAGTCTTTTTCTTAATCCTAACAACTCATCCGTGACCCTTTTAGTTGACAAATTCCATTTGTAAACTTAAATTAAGCCAACTCAAGTACTAAATTACTCATCCGTAAACATCTCAAAACCTACTTTAGTCAAGCTTGGTAATACTATTCAAAATTTTCATTACATATAATTAAAGAGACTAAAACCAAACGCGTCTCTTAATTCATCTTAGCTCGAGTTTAGGTAATAAACAACTACCTTTGTAGAATTTTGACCCCCGTGAGCTACCATCTCCTTCAGATTTTATTGATCACTCCCCTAAACGTAACAAACATATTAACCAATAAAAAATCAAATCAATATCTTAAAGAAATAATTAGTTTTCGTTTTCTATTAAATTTTAAATACACAATTTTTTAATCTTCCCATTAACCATCGCCAAAGTGGCTTAGTGGTTAGGCAACTAACCTCGCTTCAAGATCAGTTACGGGAATAGCCCAATTAGGATAAAACTCGCCCTCACCAAGTACCCTGAATACGTAAAATCTCATCCTTTTTTTCAATCTTCCTATTGTGTGTAGTAAATGACGTATAGAATACACCAAAGTGCCTAATCTTCCTACTAAGGACACACACTGATAAGAAAATCTAGACCGATACAAACACGCATAATCGAGGCTCAAAAGTGATGAGGTGCATTTAAGAGAAACAAAACTAAGACTACAAACATTTAGGGGTGTTTGTTTCGGCTTATATAGTTGGCTAATGACTTATCTGGTTTTGGGTTTATGTTTCATAAGCTCAATTTTTGGAGTTTATTTTGTAAGTTTTCGGCTTATATAAGCTCATTATGACATAAACCGCAAAACGTGAGCTTATAAAACATAAGCCCAAAACCATATAAGCCATAAGCTGCCTAGATAAGCCGAAACAGACACCCCGTTATTTTTTGACTTATCTGGTTTTGGGCTTATGTTTCATAAGCTCTGACTTATTTTAAACTAGATGGGGGAGGGGTTGAATAGTTTACAGGTTAATTTGCGTTTTAAAATTTCACTTCTAAAATTTGTTAGATCCGAGTATATGTTCAACCAACCAACAATGTACGCATCCACTAGCTGCAACTAATCAAACAATAAATAACAATCATAATAATATAAAGAGATGAGAGAAGGAACAATCAAACCAAGACACCAAGATTTATAGTGGTTTGGCTACGAAGCTCCTCTTCGCCCTACTCTACTCCCCGAGTATCCTACTTGAGATTTCACTATGTCAAAAAGCTCCCTTCAGGCGGAGAAAACCGTTTACACGTCACTTACGTTATTTTCCGACACTAAGCTAAATGTCGAGTCCTAATCTTAGCTAGAACCAATCTATCATTTCACAAGTAATACACAATCACGAGATATACACTATCGGATTTATACACTATCCGATTTACACAACTATACTAGATAATTAAGATAGAGATTTGGTATTTAGAAGAAAGAAGGAGAAGTCACTAGACTACAATAATTTGTTTCTTGGCGAATACCAATGTTCTTCTCTTGCACTTAATAGAGAGGAGAGGAAAGATGAGAAGAAGAGACTGGATCACTTAAAACAAGATCAAACAATGTTAGTGATCAAGAGATTTAGTAAGAGAAAAAAGGTTTTTAAAGAGAGAAAGAAGACTGAAAAAATTCGTGCAAAGAGGTCTGTTTTTTAGCTGGAAATAGTGCAATATTTATAAACAGGAATCCCAACGGCTAGCTGGTGGCGGTCTCGGCGGTCCCAGATATATCTGGGGGCCGCCAAGCCTATAAGGGGGCCGCCTCTAGAGTACACTCCTGTTTTTGTCTTTTTGTGGGGAAGGTTGTATCTGGTATAGAAGCTTCCATTTTGAGAGGAGAACCAGATTTAAATTTTATTATTTAAATAAAACATTTTCTTTTGTTAAAAAGTATTTTTATATATTTATTTTGTAGAGATACTTTTGTGAAAATGTAATGATTAAGAAAGAAATATGTTCTTGATCACTAATCATGCTTAATGACTTGTTTGTACATACCTTAAGTGATTAATCTTAGAAATGGAATTTTAAGATTAATAATTTGTAAAAGTTTATTTTTATCGTAAACGCTTTTACATTTTGTTATTATCAAAACGTTGAGAGGTCGAAAAATATAAATAATGTTTTTAGTCATTATTTGTATTAACAATCTCCCCCTTTTTGATGATGACAAAATATAAACTCATTTTATGTAAAAATAAAGTTTTTAAATTATTAATGAATTTTTATCTATTTCTCCCCCTGTAGGATATCTTAACACACATAAGGTATGGATTCAATCTAGGGTTTAGAGAGAGAAAGAGAGATGGTTGGATGAACACTTAGTGAGAGAAAGAAAGGAAAAAATATTAGATTACTATGTGAAAACAAATGAACAACCAACAATCTTTCCATGGCATGGAAAGGGTTTATATACCACATAAGTGGCCGGCCATAGGCTTAGGTCCATGGGCTTTCCATGGGCTTTTGCTTATCTAGCCTATCTAGTTTCTAAATCACAAGCTATCTAATGATATTTATAGAAGTGACCGATACTTTCATATTCCTAACAATCTCCCCTTAAGGGAGGTCACTCTATTTTACAAAAACTTAAACCTAGCATACTATGCTTTGTTTTCAGTCTTGTGCTCGCAGACTTGATTTCTTGACATTATATTGTGAACATGATATAGTGATCATGACTTTAGGCTTTAGCTTGTTCTTGACTTGTAGGTGATCTTTAGCCTCTTGAGATCATCAACCAAGCATAATCTCTTATCATCATCTTGTGATCTTTTGCCATCTTGTGTACTTATAACCTTCAGACTGACATGCTCATACTATTCTTAATTGTTTAACTTGACAGCTTGAAATAAGACATCTTTCTTGAAATTCTTTAACTTTAACACTTAGTCACTTCGAGAAGGACATACGGTATCAAAGTAACGGAAGTCTTGAAACTTGTACCTGAACTTTCATAATGTCTTTAATTTTTGCCGGTCGAGTATGAGCATGTGGCCATGAATCATTAAGTCAGCTAGAACCAGGTACCTCCATCTCCCTCTTTATATGAATCTGCAATAAAACAGTTAGCAATAAAGTTCGGGGACGAATATGGCTTTGTCATTCACCCATGTTTGGTTGGATTAACCTTCAAATCCATAAGGATCGACCTGTGATCAGGTAGATTCAATTTAAGAAGAATATCCTTGACAGGATTTCCAGCTTGCAGTATTGAATCTTTCTAACACATGTGTATTAGATTCATCGTACTCAGCATGTTCTCATTATCAAAACGTCTCAAAGCAGACAACACGATAAGAGTGAACCAGTGAGTTACTGTCTCACCAGTTGAATAAAAAATGATTTGAGAAAATCAATCGACGTGTCACTTGCTAAAGTGATTTTGTGACATATCGAGAGTTTTAAGCATTTCAAAATTCATCAACCGTCAATTCATATAATGGAACAAGTTTGATTCATATAGAATCACATCATCGTTTCTTTGTAGTTGTCACAAGTTTGATTCATAAGAATCGCACAAGTCACCTACCAAGAGCTTGTTTGATTTTGGCTCAAGCAGGTTTCCATCGTCATTGTGAATACTTTAGTATCACTCTGATGTTCAGGCAAGATCACAAGGATAATGCGTAGGACTCTTGATATATTTACTTGTTATCACAGTGTGTGATTTAACAAATATTTTATATTTGTGTCTTATTGAGATTTATGGATGAAATCTTTGGCTCTAGACTCGATAGTGCGCCTTTAAGTTTAGTAATCGAAGGCAGGAGTAGATTGCCACCTTTTCAATACTAACTAACTTGGAGTGAGAAAGTGAATAAAAATGTGTTTAATCTCTGTGAGAAATGAAACAACAATTGTTAGGAATATTTGTAATACTTAGTTTCTACTAGTAGGTATGTAGTTCCTACTGGTAGAATACTTAGTCCTGGTAGAGTCAAATAGTTATTCCAGGATAAGATTTTAGTTAGTTAGAGATGAGGACATGCATGAGCTAAATAAGGAAGATATTCACGCATATCAATCTCACATGTTTTTAGTAAATGCCGATTAGGGTGTCTCCACTATAAAGAGAACCTACGGCTTAGGGAAATGGACATATCCAGAAAAACACATTTCTCCTTATTAATTAATAGAAATCCATAGAAGGATATTTTAGTTTTATTAGTCCTGTTCTTCTTATTAGTTGTGTCTATATTCCGCATAAACACTAGCTTTCTTAAGCAAGAGTCTTTCTTGTGATTAGCTTGTGATTACATAGGTTAATCACCATCCTTAACAGGCAGTAAAGATCTATCTAGAGTGGATTTCACAATTGGTATCAGAGCCTCGTGGCTCTTGATCTAGGGTTGATAAGGTTTTCGTGTAAATTATTTTTCTGTCTTTATTAATAAAAAGGCGTATTTAATTTTAGAGTTTTTATGCAAACCCTAATGCTTCTATAGCAGCAGTCATGGGTGAAGAGCAAGCAGGTTTCACACAAAGCAGCAGGTTACCATATCCAAAGGATTTATGTTTTCCAGAAATGATACATCATGTTCGTGGTCATGTTTTTGTTGGTTTATAAGGAGTTTCAAAGCATGGTGTCTACAGCAGATTCATTCATCCAGGAACACTAGGGTGTTTCACAACTCGATCCAAATTCAGAAAAGAGGAAAGGGAGTTTGGTGCGTGATTTGTGGAATGTACCAGATTTATAGGAATTATATTCTTCCTATATTTCTCATGATTTGTGGACTGGATATGAATGTTAGGCTTAATCTGAGTACATGTAAGCGTATTCATTTGTTCTGGTCACACTCGGTAATTCCTACTAGTCACTTGGTTCTTGCTGGTTTCATTATGTTCCTGCTGATTGTTAGTCATGGTTCCTGCTGGTAGTTCATGGTTCCTGCTGGTAGGCTTTGTGGTTCCTACAGGTCTGCTTATGGTTTCTTCTGCTTGCCTTGTCCGATAATGTTTTTATTATTGCTGCTAGTATTATAGGTCCTCAAACGCCCTTAGATTTTGGACGATGTGATGGTTATGGCTTGGTTACTTCTTATTGTTTTGGTTTGGTGTTTACAAATTGTTTATTACATAACATAATAATGTCATGTTTTAGTCCGGGACCAAACCACATTATTATTTCAACTGGCTAGGGAGGAGT
>BQNB010027696.1:4144-37295 GCA_026074375.1 Tanacetum coccineum
TTTTATGTGCGTTTTTGGTCGTTTAGGGTCGATTTTAAAGGTAAAAGGTATGTGTAATTAAATGCATACCATTAGGAATGATGGAATACAAATCCTAGGGCTTATATAAAGTATTATTAATGAAGTTTGGTCATTGGTTTAAGTTAAAATGGTTTGAAATTGATAAAACGGGTCAAAGTTATAATTAGGGTTTTCTGGATTCGTTATGGTTTTCTAGGCTTTGATTTCTTGTACATTGCCAAGTTAATGATAGATAATGATTTGTAAACTCATTTTATGAGTTTATAATGGCCATTGGTTGGTTATTTGGGATTATAATGGGTTAAAACAAGTAAACGGGTTAAATGAACCAATTAGATACATTTAGGGTTTCTAGGATATGTTTTACGTACAAGTGAAGTAAAATGATGAAGTAATGATGAAATAATGATTGAATAGGATTGATATGATTGTAAAATAAGTTTTTACAATTTATTTGAGTGTTGGTTTGGGTTTATAATGGATAAAAGCCAAGAAACGGGTCATGGTTTAGAAACTAGCTTGGTTTTAGGGTTTAGGGTTTTGAATTAGGGTTTTGAGTGCAAAAAGATGTATGAAAGTTTATGAATAGAATATTTAGGGTTTATATATTTTTAGAATGAGTGTAGTATCTTGCTTAAGTGGTGGTGAAGAAATTAGAATGAAAACGGAGGTAAAATGGCTATTAATATAGTCATGCATAAGACTTGCTACATTGAGCTTTAGAATTTTTACTTTGACTTGAATGATATTTTATAGTATTTCAAAAGAGATATCCATATTACTTGTACATATTTTTAGTAGCTTGTGCTTCACGTTAGGGGTTAACCCTCCTATTGAGATTAGGGTTTAGAGGTATATGATATATGGTTTAGAGCCAGGTTTTTTTATATAACATTGCGAATGGTAACCTTATAGGAATAATGTTACTTTGGTAATAAGGATATGATATTTATTGACTTGACAATTGTGATGTTTGCTTGACATATATGAAGACAGGATTGCCATAGATAGGTTGCGTGAGCTCATCTACTTTAGTTATGACATACTGAGACATTGACAATACAAGTAATGTAATAAAGCGAAAAATTTTGATGAAAATTCTTGGGTTGTTATAGTCTCCACCCCTTACAGAAATCTCGTCCCGAGATTTAATTGAAAGTTATAGTGAATAGATGTAGGTACTGGGCATGAATTTGATTTTTATGTTAGGTTAATCAAGGTCACAAGTCCACGTGTGTGATGCATTTATAATTATGTTGTACACCATAATTATAATTACCTCCTTTCACACGTCTACTTATTTTCAAGACTACACCTCTTGATGACAGCCAATAGAATTTCTTCAGATCCTGATAGAACCTGGGTGGATGAAATACTTTGATTTACGAAACCTGTGGGTTATGGGCCTACCATGCTTCTGCTGTGCTACTGTGATCGTAAAGAATCGTTATTCATTAACCTTTAAAAGTCAACATCGAATAAGAATGCTATCACAAGTCTTTGTCAAAATTTTCATACCTAGTGGTATTGAAATCATTTGACATTGTATAGATTCTTGTGTGTTTCCTTGTTATTATGTTGCAGAATATAACAGAAAATTTTAGAATACGGAGATCATGGAATGAGTAATGTCAAGGAATGATTATGAATTTGTAAGAGAGTTGCTAATCACGTGAGATACAGATTTGGAAATGAATAGATATTGAAGGTAATAATGAAAATGATTAAGGGATTGTTTGTACAAACGGATTGAAAGAAACTTGTTTGTACGTATGTTATATACTTAAGCCTACTTATTTATAATTTGTCACTTACAAAAAGAAGCGTTCAACTCCTTGTAACTGAGAATTTATAAATTCATAGTTCGGAGATTTATAATTTCCTTATTCAAATGAAGAAGTGACCTAATTCATTTCAATAAGATGATCATAAATCGTCTTACCTAAGCATAAAAACACGATATGGTAATGTGTAGAAAATGAATTGTTAGATAATACTGAGATGTTGATTGTACTGACGCCCATATAATCAAGGATGATAATTTATGTTGCAAAGGTATGAGGAGAGTATTCAGAGTTTGAACATAATAGAATCGATGGAATTGACAAATAATGTCGAATTTTGATATCACCAGATAACAAGATGTAACGGAATCATCACTTTATTATTTCATGGATAACTTTACATATCTTACATCACCGAAACTCTAAGAGTATTGATACTTATGCTACGTGTCTTGGGGTAGGATTCTAGATAAAATAATGAATGACAAGGATTGTAGCTTGGTGTTTGGGGTTTATGAAGTGGGTTTCAGATGATCCTTCATATGTAACTGGTGGCGAACCTAAGTATCCTCAAGAGTTGTTTTCAGCGGTTGATCTTTTGTCTCTGCAGTTTCTGGTCAGATGACCCACTTTGTTGCAAGTCCGACACTTGACAGTGCAAACTCCTGTGTGATGTAGGGTGCATCTTGTACATAAAGGAAGGTTTCCATGGTATTTTTTGGGAGGATAAGTCCTAACAGGTTCTTGTCTTCTATTTTGCTGGTGATGGTAATCATTGTTGCGGTTGTTATTGTTATGGTTATCTGGGTAGTTATTTTTGTTGATGTGATTGTTGGAGTGGTTATTGTTGTTGCGATCATTGGGGTAGTTGTCTTTGTCACGATTATTGGAATAGTTGTTGTTGTTGGTGTTGTTCCTTCTATCATCAAACTTTCGTTTATGATTATTGGTTTCTTGCATAGAATTACGCTTTATTATTTGGTCCATTAGTCTGTGAGCTATGTTAGTGGCTTCTTCCAGAGTCTGAGGTTTTGAAGCAGTAACGTTTCCTTCAATGCTTTGCGGCAGTCCCTCGATGAAAGCTTCCATAAGTTTCTCGGTGTTTGGTACCATATTCGGGCATAAAACGGCTAATTCCTGGAATCTTCTAATATAAGTCTTGAGATCACTTCCATTTACAGTCAGACCATAAAATTCATCTTCCATTTTCTTGATCTCAGTTCGAGGACAATACTTGTTCGTCAGAAGCCTTTTTAACTCAGTCCAGGTGATTTGATTAGCTTGCTCTATTCCCATAGGCTGGGCATATGCATTCCACCAGGACAAGGCATCATCAGTTAAAGTACCAGTAGCAAATGTCACTCTGTCTTCCTCGGCACACTTGCTACGAGAAAATACTGATTCAGTACGTTCAAACCAGCGGATGAGGTCAACAGCTCCTTCCGTACCATTGAAGTAGAAAGGTTGACAGTTTATGAATTCTTTGTAGTTTCCTCTTTTTGCTACAGGAATTTCTCTAGGTCTAGTGTTCCTATTGGGATTGCTAGCACTTGCCATGGCAGCAGTCTGTGCTTCCAGGGCTGCAGTAAAATCAGCAATCAGTTGCCGGATGGCATCCAAAGTTATGGCTGGTGTTTCAGATGTTGATGTCCTTTTGGGAGGCATTCTATCAACACAAGATAACGCGTAGTAAGAATGACATCACAAGTTTTGAAAGGTAATATTTAAAAGAAAATGTGATGCTTAAAATGCTTAAAGAGAAATGCTTATTTTTGAATTTTAAGCACTTAGGGGTTATGGTATGATTCATGAAGACGGAGATAATGATGCAATTAGTGGAAATGATGATGAAAGAGCGATAAGTTGGAAACAATAAGATACGAAACGGGATTGCCTTTATAAATAACTTGCCTTCTTACTGTACATAGTCAAGATTTGACAAGCGTTTTTATTTATACCACACATCCCATGGCTAGGATAAAGCTATAACTATTCTAAGAGTTTGTTGATTCTGAGCCGGTAGATGACATCCTAAAGATCCTCCTGATCTGTTTGGTGACGAGCTTGGATTTTCTCAATGATTTGTTCAAGATTGGAAATTCTATAGTAAGCAAAGGCAATCTTATCCTTTTGCCCTAACTGCTTCTTTTGAAGTTTGATAATCTGAGTACGGATTTTCTTGAGTTCGGTCTTTAGTTTGTTACTATTCCTTCGTATGATCATTCTATCAATACGTCCTTCCTCCATTTTCTCGATGTGGTGAAGATAGAGTTCATCTAAGTAATTCAAAATATCTTCGATTTGTTCCTCATGATGTTTCAGATGCATCTTAACTGAACTTTTTCCTATTTCAAATATCTGAGGTGGGGTAGGAGTATAAATTGAGGAAGATGGTGATACCAAATCACAGGTTTGATTCCGGGATGAATTAGATAACGTAGTTGAGGAAGAAGATGGGGAACGGATTTGCTTCTTAGGAGGTAATAGTTATTCAGGAATAAAGAAATATCGAGGACCAAATAGTAGTGATGGTGGTAATACCGAAGATGGAGTTAAAATAGCTGGTGGAGTAATAGGATCTGGTGATGAAATAGGTAATTCCTTAGCATAAAATGTTTGTACATCCTTCAAACAAGGATTATTGTAGAAAGATGAGAATACTGGTGGGATTATATTATCTATAAAGTTTTCCGAAAACTGCTTTCCGATGAAGCTGAGAAATAATTCGATGAGACCGAAGTATAATTAAGAATATTCATAGAGGAAAAAGCATCCTCAATATCGAAAGTAAAGTGGTTGGGAGAAGACATCATTCTATTAACAACCTAGTTTGTAAATAACATAAGTTATTTATGTAATAGTATAATAGATATGTATATTTACATACTTGTTCCGGAATGTAGTGGCACGGAGGACTTTGATGGCTGAAAAAGAAATGTGGTTATAGTTAAGGTTTTGACCTTGTTCTCTATAACCATGGCGCTGATACCAATCTGTAACACCCCCATTTTTACAATATAGCAGCGGAAGCTAATCTGGGGTATTACTTCATGGATACAACAATCATAATCATAGAAAACGACCCAAAAGAGACGTTTATTCAAAAGATATGTTATCATTCATTTCAAATCAGAGTTTTACAAAGGCAGGTCCCAAAATCTAGAAACATAAAATGTGAATGATAACAAGTTTTAGCCATCTTCATGTCCATGCCACTCCGTGCCGTATATTGCTCAATAACCTGAGATAAACATGCTAAAAAGTCAACACAAAGGTTGAGTGAAATTCATAGGTTTGATAGTAAAAATGTGTATGAAAGATTATGAATAGAATAATTAGGGTTTACATATTGTATATTTAGTGTAGTAGCTTGTACACAAGTGATGGTGAAGAAATTAGAATGAAAACGTAGTGTAGAAGACGGTATTTTATGGATGTCTTGCTTAATGACTTTACATTGTGCTTTAAAAACTTGTAACTGCGACCTTGGAGGGAGTTTATATTTAAATTTGAAATGTAGATATTAACTTGTATATATGCTTTATAGCTTTACAATTTACATTAGATATTAACCCTTCATGGAATTAGGGTTTAGAGGTATACGATAACGGTTTAAAGCCCGTTTTTTGATATAAACATACGAATGGTACATATAGGGAAAATATACTTTGTAATAAGGATTTTACTTTGTAATAAGGATATTAAGATATTGACTTGACATTTTATGATATTTGCTTGACATATATGAAGACAGGATTGACATAGATAGGTTGCGTGAGCTCGTCTACTTTAGTTATGTAAGTTACATGACATACTGAGATATTGATAATGCAAGTAATGTAATAAAGCGAAAAATTTCCCCGTATAATTGTGATCATAGTAAAATAGGTTGATAAAAATTCTTGGGTTGTTATAAATCATCCCATGTGCTCTGATACCAATTGTAAGATATTAGAAATCATAACACAATCGAATGACTAGTGGATTAGCCAAGTTCTAAAGAACTTTCTAGAGTGAGAAAATGAACTTGTATTAATGAAAATGACTAACCCACCTCTTCCATGGCATGGAAGAGGCTTATATAGTTACAATGAAACCGGCCTAAGGCCTTGGTGAAGGGATAACACGTTGGGTTTAATACCCGGCCTATTACCGAACATTATACATTAACTACTTAACTACGAACAACAATAAACGGTAAAATACACGGGGTGGCCGAGACTTTTTCTAATATCTAACATTTGTATTTTCCTCTCGATTGATAGGGTGTACGAAATTGTGTGTAGTAGGACTTTTCTAAAGTCCTCCCTTCTTCCTTATGTGGACAATCTTTTGTATAATGAGGTCCTTTGCATACTTCGCATCTGACCTGAGCATCGTACACTTTTTCATTTACTTTTTTAATTTCTCGGCCGAGACTGTTGAGTTGGGCTTGAATAGCAGCAAGCTCGTCAGAAGTTTCAGTACTTCGGTTCTTCGAAGATGTCCCATTATGCCATTTCTGAGAGTATTCGGCCATTTCTTGGATGGCCACTTTAGCATCAGCATCAGTTTTGGTTGGGATGGCACCTTTTAAGTCAAGGATTTGTCTTGTTGGAACATCGAGCCCATTTTAAAACAAGATAACTTCATGCATGTCAGTCAGATAGTGTTGAGGAAACTTCATCAACAATTCTTTAAATCATTCCCATGCACGGAAAAGGCTTTCATCGGGTTCCTTCTAGAAGTTGTTAATTTTCTTCATTTTCTTCGTGGTATGTGCAGATGGTATTTGTTTAGAAACTTCGTTTTTAAGACTTCCCAGGTTGTGATTAAACTAGCTGGTTCGTTTCTTAGCCAATTGCTTGCGGATTTAGCTAAGGACACAGGAAAGGCACTAAGCATAATTTGATCTTGAGTTACGTTCGGGATGTGAAATAAATCAACAATCTCTAAAACCTTTTTGATGTGTTCATTTGCATCTTCGTGTTCTGAACCACTGAAAGTATTGTCACGAAGTTCCTTGAGAAATTGCCCCTTCAGTTCAAATTGGGCATTAGCATCAATCTTGGGCCTAGCAACGCCCGATCCGTATTCGCCACGGGTTTTACTCATATTGTTTCCGCCATTATTTCTGTAACTTCTTCTTCTTCAACATGTTCTTCGATTTCAGAAATTTGATCAAACTCAGGTGAATTCGGTTCTGCTAAGCTTGGTGTTTCGAAAAGCTTCCTTCTTGAGCGTAGTACTCGTTCTGGGTTTTCAAAAGGTATAAGTAGTTCTTTAGTAAAACTCCGTGTCATGCACCACCTGAAATAGAGAATCAATCAGTAGGATATGCTCTTTCAAAAAGGAACACAAAAATTTAAACACGGAAATCAATTACAGGTTCTGCTGCTGTATCAGTTAACCAATACGTCGTATCCTATTGAGAAGAATACGTCGTATGAGTCTATTGAATAGCAGTATGGCGTATTGAGTAGAAGTTTAGATATGTCGTTTAGACTGTAAAAAAAATACGCTGTCCTGAGTAGAAGTTTATATACGCCGCATCCAACTAGTGAATACGCCATATCAAGTGATCAGTCAGAACAGAATACTATTTAAAATACAATTAAATAATGCAATTAAATTAAACACACAATTAAACTAAAAAAAATTAGCAGTCAGAATTAGATTAATTAATTTACACTAAACAAGTTAAAGGTTAAAAACACTAATAAAAATAAAGATTAAACTATTCACTCCCCGACAGTGGTGCCAAAAACTTGATATGTCGTCATGTGGTGTATATTTAGTGATTATCAAGTTTTACATTTATATTTAGTCGACAAACCTAAAGACAACACTTTAACGGTCAGTGTACCAGGTCAAAATGTAGCTTCGCGGTAAGTAGGGTGTCGAACACTAAGAGCGAGAGTTAACATAATATTCTATCAGTATTTTAATCTATCTAGATTAGTCTAATTACTGGTTAAACCTATGCTATACATATTTACTAGAGGTAAATAGGAGGTTTTCAGCGTGAGAGAGTGGTACAGGTTTGGTGGTGACAAAGATTAATTCAAAACACAATAAACACTAAAGCAAATAATCACAAGATAAAGAAGCGATACAAGCCAAATAATAGAAAAATGTATTAACCATGTTAAATCCGATTATAAGCAGGTTTGTTTGTTTAGTACAATGGCTACTTATTTCGAGGTGGCATATCATTTTTAAGACTTAGGCAGTTCTTCTTCCTAAGATCTAGATACGAACAATCCTGTCACGATTAACGCATCCGCATAAAGTATCCAATAGTCTAATTATAATCTATCATAGGGAATTAAAGCAGTGGTGATCCTGTTAATACCCTAGCCCATCAGGACTTTACCCACTTATTGCTTGATGTTGTCTTATACATCGGTAGTCCACCAACAAAATCAATACCAATTAATTAAGAACAATACTGGTTGAACAATTATCGGATCACTTGTCGGTCCAACTAAGCTCATAATTAAAGGGTAAGGATAAGGTGTCATTTATGATCCTATTGGTCCGGGCATACAAAACACAACATGGAGAGCTATCCCGACATCTAGATTACTGGTTAAGTCTCACTAGACCCAGTTGAATGATAGGTCACATGTACAAGCACATAAACAAGTATAAGGTGATAAACATAATTAAACAACAACGATAAATTAAGCAAGCCGGATTAAAACAAACTAAACATTATAATCTTCATTATCATGGCTAATACCCGAGGGTATTAGCATACAATCATTGTTATTTTACAAATGTAATCAACAATTATAAATCGAATGATTAAGAAAGTAAGAATTACACGATGTCTTCTATGGAATTATGGTTGGTGCTTGACCTTGGCTGCTTCTAATATCTTGGAAAATTCAACTTCAGAGAGTATGGTATAGAGAATGTAATTTTTGCACACTGAAACTTATTTTTGAGTCTCGTATTTATAGTGTCTGAAAATAGCCTGGATATACCGTATGGAGAGAGGTGCATACGACGTATAGGGTTAATTTTCTTGGAGTCCGCGATAAGATCAAATCAATCAAGATTAATTACCATTAATCACATTAATTGCATATCTTTGACTGATGACTAGTTGTGCATACGGCGTATAGGTAATGAGTGATACGCCGAATATAGAATTAATCTTTTACGCGTATTCTTGTGATGAGCTGGCGCTGATACGACGTATCTTTTTTGCTGGATACGGCGTATAGTAGCCGATAACAGTTTTCTTTAAATGTCTTCGTTTTAGCTCTAGAATTACGCCTTTTAGCTTCGTCTTCACAAGTTACTCCATAATTACTGCAATCATAAACTTTAAGCAATTAAGTACCAACATCTTGTAATATTTATATAAAAGTGGGTAAAATGTATGGGATAAATGATGGTAAAATGTGACGTTATTTGATGATATCAACCACTTTGTTTCATTAGCATTTAATTCTTTAAGAGGTATGTTTCCTTTATGTTTTATTGTGTGTTAATCATATATGCCAAACATGATCCATATCCGTTGCGCACTCGTGGTTGTTAATGGTTAACAGTTATTTAAATTCCAACAGTGGCATCACGAGCCAACTCGTTTAATGTTTTATGAGTTACACACATATTAAACACGCTAGGGCCGCATGAAATCTTGATTTATTTATTATTTTATTAGAAAATTATGGCAATGACATGCAACATCA
The DNA here is from genome assembly GCA_026074375.1 of Tanacetum coccineum. NCBI lineage: Eukaryota > Viridiplantae > Streptophyta > Magnoliopsida > Asterales > Asteraceae > Tanacetum > Tanacetum coccineum. Next base: position 13,638 of record BQNB010027696.1, read on the forward strand.
TTTTATAGTTGTTAGTTATATTTATCATTGTAAATCAAGTGTAGTAGTGTTGGTGTGATTCTACCGTGTGAAGAATCTGGTATTTAGCTTTGTACCGAAAAAGAGGTATAAGAAACGTTGTGATGCTTCTTCGCCAATTGAAAGGAGTACGGTGACTAATGTTTACAAACTCTCAAGTAGGTGACTCAGGGAGTGGAGTAGGACAAGAAAGGTGTCCTTGTAGTCGAACCATTATAAATACTTGTGTTTTGGTTATCTCTTTCTAACTCTCCATTTATTTGTTTTCATAGTTCTTACTATATACCAATACAAATATCATAATCATTTCACGTATAGTTTCAAACATTTTTTTAGTAACAATTAATCAAGAAAACTATTCAACCTCCGCTTCTAGTTTTCTACAATTAGTATCAAAAGCAAGGTTACTAAAGTTTTAAAATAAATTGTATTTTAATATTTAAACGATTAAAGCAGTGGTGATCCTGTTAATACCTTAGCCCATCGGGACTTTACCCACTTATTGCTTGATGTTGTCTTATACACCAGTAGTCCACCACCAAAATCAATACCAATTAATTAAGAACGATATTGGTTGAACAATTATCGGGTCACCTGCCGGTCCAACTAAGCTCGTAATTAAAGGGTAAGGATAAGGTATTATTTGTGATCCTATTGGTCCGGGCATACAAAACACAACATGGAGAGCTATCCCAGCATCTAGATTACTGGTTAAGTCTCACTAGACCCAGTTGAATGATAGGTCGCATGTACAAGCACATAAACAAGTATAAGGTGATAAACATAATTAAACAACAACGATAAATTAAGCAAGCCGAATTAAAACAAACTAAACATTATAATCTTCATTATCATGGCTAATACCCGAGGGTATTAGCCCACAATCATTGTCATTTTACAAATGTAATCAACAATTATAAATCGAATGATTAAGAAAGTAAGAATTACACGATGTCTTCTATGGAATTATGGTTGGTGCTTAACCTTGGCTGCTTCTAATATCTTGTAAAATTCGACTTCAAAGAGTATGGTATAGAGAATGTAATTTTTGCACACTAAAACTTGTTTTTGAGTCTCGTATTTATAGTGTCTGAAAATAGCCTGGATACGCCGTATGGAGAGAGGTGCATACGGCGTATAGGGTTAATTTCCTTGGAGTCCGCGATAAGATCAAATCAATCAAGATTAATTACCATCAATCACATTAATTGCATATCTTTGACTGATGACCAGCTGTGCATACGACGTATAGGTGATGAGTGATACGCCGAATAGGGAATTGATCTTTTACGCGTATTCTTGTGATGAGCTGGCGTTGATACGACGTATCTTCTTTGCTGGATACGGCGTATAGTAGTAGATAACAGTTTTCTTCAAATGTCTTCGTTTTAGCTCTAGAATTGCGCCTTTTAGCTTCGTCTTCACAAGTTACTCCATAATTACTGCAATCATAAACTTTAAGCAATTAAGTACCAACATCTTGCATTAATTAAATATAAGTGGGTAAAATGTATGGGATAAATAATGGTAAAATGTGCCTTTATTTGATGATATCAACCACTTTGTTCATTAACATTTGATTCTTCAAGAGGTATGTTTCCTTTATGTTTTATTGTGTGTTAATCGTATATGCCAAACATGATCCATATCCGCTGCGCACTCATGGTTGTTAATGTTTAACATTTATTTAAATTCCAACAGTGGCATCATGAGCCAACTTGTTGATGTTTTATGGGTTACACACATATTAAACACGCTAGGGCTGCATGAAATCTTGATTTATTTATTGTTTTATTGGAAAATTATGACAACGACATGCAACCCTTGCCATAAATAATAAATAAACACCTAGAATCAATACTATTGTTACTTGATAATAAGAAGAATAGATTAAAAATTAAAAGTTAATTAAGCTGTCATGTTATTCTATTCTTGATTTATCTCGGCCTTAAGACTCACGCAATCATGTTATATGATGGATGTGGCGAACTAGGTACTTTAGCAGAAAACCTAGTGAGAGTCTTTTGGTTCTCCGATTGGGGAAGACTCTTTTGAGAACTTGAGGCATTATGTGATTACTGCTTTATATATAAGAGCATGTGTTCAATTCTACTCTAATTTTTTGTCTGTTTTAATTGCTTATATGTGATATGCCATGTGACTATTCAATATTTGCAAATGGACTTTATGAAACTCTAAAAACGGACTAATACTTAAAGAGAAATTTAGATTGGACATGTCTAATATTACACACGTAAGCATACTCCTTGTGACCAGTTATGTGTTATTTGCGAAATGGGGGTTTTTGGATGCATGTAGGAGTACAATATAGGGTTTGATCAATTGGTAATTATTTCCACCATATTGGCAAATATAAAACTAATGTAAACAAAGGGTTTCTTAACATATAATAGCATCATTAGTCAATTAGGAATAAGGCTCCCCCATTGTTGAACAAACTACAAGAGAAGTTTAAGGCGGGTTTTGCTACGGCTTCCCAAAAGAAGTTAGGTTTTTAATAAGCTTCACGCTGACCTGTTTCTCCGCTTCTTTGTGCATTCAAAATGGAGCTACCAAGAACTTTTGACGAAATGGTGTTAACGTTAAAAGGTTAACAAAATGTTTTTCTTAACTTGTGCTACAAGATGTTTTGCATGCTTCTTATACACATTTTTTTGTCACATATTTTGTAAAATTTATGTGTATACCCCTATGTGAAGTTTTAAGTCTATGCCAGCCAAATGAAGAACGCATGTATTTGGATTGATTTCTCTGGTCAGACCTCAGGGCCTTTCCAACCCAAGGTGAATTTTTTCTATTGGTCAGACCTTTGTCAATTTTTGCACGTTCTCTTTTGGTCGACTTAAATTGAGTTACCTGGTCAGGCCTCGAACTCGAGGCATAAGATGAGACAAAACATGTACATGACATTACTATATGAGTTACTGCTAATGTCATAAGTCTCATAAATCAAGAGTTTTCATTAACAATTCAATTAATGCACGACGCTCTTGCCTCTTGCCCTAGGCTTGTTTACACGGTTGTCAGTCCTTCTGTAATAAAGTATGAAGGTCAATTTGATCTTATCTTAATATAATAATTGGGTAGTTAATTCTTTTAAGAATTTAATTATCAAAAATACTAAAATTGAACTTTCCTATGATTCTGTTAATTTATGGTAATTGCAAACTTAAATCGTAAACGTGAGTTTTTGTTTTCTCTTAAAAGACAAACTTAGTCTCTTTTCCCTGTAAAAAAGATGAGACTAGTACTATCTCTTCTCATCTGGTTGACAAGATAAAGATGTTATAATTTGACGTTTTTTTTCCTCAATTATATTTAAAACTGCACTTTTCAATTTTTCATTACCCTTTTCCGGTTTTGAAATCTTTGAAAGGTAAAATATTTGTGTAACTAGAGAATATTGTTCAATAGTACCAAATAAAATACATCGTGGACTTGTCACGATGTATGAGTTTAAGCCGCAACGAGTAAAGAAAATTACTAGCAGTCTTCTAAGGTTTTTCTTAGACTCATTCATTCCTTATAGTGCTCAAACAACCCGTGTGGTTAGACAAACAGATTAAGGAGAAACGCATGCTAAATATTCAAGTTATGAATACATGGAGGCTAGCCACTCATAGCTACATAAGTAGAAACTTCATATATTATGACAATACCTCAAGTACAATTGCTACTTGTAGCATTCTAGAGAGAGTAGGAAAGTAAATAAATCGTTATTTGCTTTCTACTGGTGATGTAGCACTTACAATGTTGACAAATCCAGTAGGAGCTTTGCGTTTTATAACTGAAATAACATTCATGTGAGGTTATCAATTTTAGTGGGAGCTACATGATTCCTTTCCTTATGAATTGCTCATATTATTTCTGGCTTGCTTTGAAATAATATATTACTTTTCGAATATGAACAACCATTGTCTAAAGGAAGATTGCATTTTATTTTATAGATAACACGTTGCCTTTCTGATGTTGCTTTCCGAAACGTTATCTATAGAATAATAATCCATAATTTCTTATTCAACATTATGGTTTGAAATCTACTTGTAATATATATGACACTATCATATTGTTTAAACAATCGAACGCTTGTCGTATGGTTTGTCTACTTTAGGTAATGTTGTCCCGTACACAAGTGGGAGAAATCCTAAGTGTGTGCAAGGAACAACATATAACAATATGATTAATTGGTTTCTCTTGACCGCAAGGTAAGAAAGCTAATAATTCTACTAGGACTTAAACACACAAGATGTTTGTTGCCCTATTACATTTAAATGTCAAGATATAATGTAAAGCTACTTCAACATATTGACTACATGTTTTAGTCAATATAACTATGGTTAATTGTATAATCATAATTATGAAGTATGAAATTAACTTGAAATTACTATTGAACTCAAGAGTTTGCGTTCATAATTACTTTAGTTAGAATAATTATGTTCATGATAAGACATAATTATAAAGTCCTTGAATTTATCAATGACTCATAACATAAAGTAAGTAGTAAAATTGTTATGTCTTCTTGTTAACACATAAACAATAAGGTCCTTGAATGATTCAACGACATATAATGTATTTGACATGTTTTGTTTTCTTGTAAACACATGATCAAAGAATTCTTGAACTGTTATGTCTTCTTGTGAACACATGAACATGGAGTTAATGTACTTATTCAAGAAATTATACATTATAGCATGCACTTGGTTGTTAAATATTGTGTATTCAATTTGGCTCGATCCAATTGGCAAGTATTTGACCTAATGAGAATTAAGTTATCCTATGGAATTCTGATGTAGTCTCACAATTCCAATACTCATAAAATACCACACTATTATGGTATGTCAAACTATATTCGTATTGTTGAAACAAACTATATTCGTATTGTTTGATTTCTGATAACTATAATTGCTCTACCTCTAAAATCGATCAAGGTTAAGAAATTTGCGTGTGTCATGGATACACTCAATATAGTTCCAACCTAGAAGGTATTCAAGACATTATCCATTTATAGATTGGGATGAATCCCATTATGTCTTGATTAAAGTTCTAAAATTTGTTAATATCTTATGAAGCATATTATTAACAAGCTAGAGAGGAGAACTATAAAATGTATTTTGTTGTCCAAATTAAAAATAATTTATTGTTGCTTAAATACTTAGTGTTTAGAGAAGTATCTCTTCTTACAAAACTAAGTCGGGCCATCTATATAATCTTTTGAAATATTCAAGAACAAAATACATAACCTTCTAAATTCACTTGCTGATGTCATACTAAGGATAAGCATGGAAATGTTCGAACCAAAGTATAAATGTAACTCTCATTTATAAATCCGTAAGGATGCTCACAATGACTGATATTTTATATCAAGCTGAGGAATATAAGTAGTGGTCAAATAAACACTCTTAACAAATAACGATGAATTATCAACATTCCCCCCGGATCTATAAATATCTAGAACTATAATGACAATGCAGTCCTTAAAAAGGCAATCAATGTTCTTGTATTAAGCTTGATTATCTTTCACCATACAGTAAAAAGTGAGGTAGAATGATTTTCTTTCTTCTGAATAAATCTTCAATAAGACAAAATGTATAACTTACATATTTAATGCCTAACCTGATGATAAGATTTTTTAAATCTTACTCAAGCAATTGACTGTGATTAAATCTTTCCTTTCTACACGCATTAATTATATAAAGATAACTAATTATCATACAGGTTTCCTTGAATTTGTCATATGGCGAATTAAGGATCATAACTCTTTTCTTAATGATTACCTTGCGAGGACGATGTGTAATCAAAAGGGTTATGAGTCTATATTTGTTTTATGACAATTAAGTTTTATAACTCTTTCCTTAATGATTACCTTTTGCGAGGACGGTGTGTAATCAAAAGGTTATGAGTTTAAAAAAATCTTTATAAAGTATACAAGATAATAGAATCCAAGTGTGGATTGGATCATGCATCTAGGAGCTGAGATCTTAAGTTTAATCATAATATGATTTTTGATTAAATTAAGATGACTCCTGAGTACACCTGACATCAAGTGGGAGCACTACGTTTTTCCTTAAAATTCATATGTTGTCTAACATATTAAAAGCATCATTCCATTTAAGCTAGATTTTAATCCTTAAGATTGGAATGTGACTTTACTTGAGAATTTTAGGAAATAAAACAAACGATCTTGGAATAAATGTTTAATGAAATAAACATATGCGGAAATTAAGTCCAACACAATACAATACATCATTGAAGCAAGTCTTATATGATATATTTCATTGAGAGTAATTAATACATGGATGGTAAAACCTTGTGTTTTTAAATGAAAGGATTCATCATGTTATGAGAAGTTTTATATTTTAGTTTGTTGCTTTGCATAAGAGCAAGATGAAGCTAGCAACAACAGTATCATAATTGAGAGTGATTTAGATGACTGTTAAAATAATGTTAACGAATTTAATATAAGCAAGTGTTGTTTTCGTGTACACTGATGCTAGAAAATAAACAATTCTGGTTAAGTTAGATTTAATCCTTCGATGAATAAATCTGCTAACTCTAGATATCGCAACTAAGAGCATTGTTGCATACACAAAAAGATGAGAATACTTTACATTTAAGCAACTGTAAAGATGCTGTCTGAGATAGGTATTTGTTGACTTCAAAAACCCCATAAGGTACTGTACAAATCCATATTATGACATCAGTATATGCAAATATACATACGACACTCATCATATCATTCAAATCCTTCACCTTTTGTGAATTTAAAATAAGTATTCGAAAAGTTTACTCAGATGACTATTTAGCTTTCTTGTATAGAAAGAGTTGAGAATGTTGGAAACATTTGACTTCAACTTACTAATTAGTCTCATGCATATCTGTTTTAGTATTTGGATAATTAGGATTTTAAGACAAATTTTTATTTTCTGATGAATAAAGATACTTGGTATTTGTTATTCATTCATATAACAATTGTTATCACTATATTTTGCATGTTTAAATCCTTGATATATTTTAATTATTCCTAAATATGTGTTCATTGTCGGTTAACAATATGAGAGTATTGTTACATAAGACAAATGTGAGTGTTGGTTATATTCTTTGAATATATGGACGGTTCCCGCCAAACTCATATGTTATTCACAAGGGATGCATATTGGACACCCCAATCTTCTAATATTTTACTTTGGAATGGCCCTTAGTCGAGTAAAATATCAAAAAAATGGTTTAGTTAAGCATCTCTTAACTTGAGATACAAGCAAATTTTGTATGTGTGGATATCACTTTTTAATTATAAGTCAAACGCTAACCTGAAAATGGTAGTTATAAAGGCTATTATTGGAAGTGATGTGAAGCAGCATCACAATACTCGTATACAACAAAGATTTGTTTCCCTCTCCACTTGATGCGCAATATGATACCATTGGCACGCCTCTCCGAATTAATCAGATACTTGTGTGGCCACACCCAAAAGGGTAATGCAAGTTAATTCTTGATTCATTTTGGTATAATCTGGTATTAAGTTCTATAACGAGAAATGCTAAATGGTTAAACTCTATGGAATGATTAGAATCCAATCCATGGTTTAAAACGGAATTTTGAACAAAGGATTGAATAAGCAAGAGATACATAACCATGAGCTACTAAGAATGTTTTTGAAACTTGATCTCCAGACATTTCTATTTTTAACAAACCGAATGTGATTGTTGCTAAGAACAGTTTTCCGTCGTTAGTAATATGGTTTGTCCTATTAGCTCCAACTCCCAAGTGTGAGCTGTTGAAGTTATGGTATTGATACGCAACTATAACGGCTAGAAATGTGTGAGTCCTATTGGGGGTGGTAACACCCTCAAATCTGGGTCCGCCAACAAAATGTTGAATATCCAGGGCGGTACATTTTCGATCAATAGCATCAAGAATGAGAACGACCACTTAATATACGTGTCGTTAAAAAGATCATTGATTAACAAAATACTGTTTTTTACATAAATCATGTTCAAATTGTTCAACAATATAAATAAAGATTCCGGTTTATAACAATTGTCCCCAAAAAGTAATAAGACCCCAAATCTTTAATGTTGACTCTTCAATTATTGACTTCCAATGTATCACCGCACCCCGTGCCTTATTGACCTGAAAAACATGCTTAAACGTCCAACCTAAAGTTGGTGAATTTCATAGTTTATGTAAATCTATTGTAGGACCAGCAAATTTCCCAAGTGTATGATTGAGCAACAACATGCAAAACACATAAAAAGTATTACGTTTTCCGAAGCTCATGACACTGACATTGAAGCTCGAAATATAAATGCAAATATAATTTGCCAACTATGTCCGTGAAATGGATGTGCTAGACCCCAACAACATCCCAAATTTGACATGGTATGCGTTCGTTCCCGGTGATAGCTAGTCACCCGAACGGGGATTGTCAATCCCTAATAGATCTATTCATAACATTCGCTGCCCACATAATGTAATTCACAATCACATCTATGCAATTAATAGTTCATGATCATGGACATAATGGGTTATTGGTAAAAACAAACTTAGCAAACACTAATCAGGTATAAAATGTACACTTGCCTCCAATATGGTAAAACAACCATTTCTCAACCCCAAGATGTAAATCTTTAAATAGCAATAAAACATAAGCTATGACCACACCTTATAAGTAGGCCTCTGATTGATATTATATATCCAAGCAGGTAGTGAATCACACCGTCAATTACCTAAGTAAATACGGTCAAGTCTTAGTCCACATATTTAGGCTAACGACTCAATGTATAAACTATAACAATTTCTAGTTTATATATACTGTTATCACTTATGTGGTGGTGTATACGTTTATTGTATTCGTTTTCCTCGTTTGCTCTTGGGAAGGTGTACGACTATATACTTTTAAGTTTACAAGGTGTTTAAGTATTAATAATAAATACACCTATTTATCATTCGCGTGACTTTAGTTATATAAGTATCCGTATTATATCACGACTAGTCCGATACCATAAGTGTTTATTTAAATCACTTAATTATATAAAATACCCTTAGGTTTTCATTATTGGCAAAAACAGTCCTTATAGTTTAAAATAAAATATTTACCGTTTACACCCCTGAGTTTCCATATTGATACGTTTAGTCCCTCTATTTTACAAAAAATACATTTTAGGTTCTTATGAGTTCCAAATAGTCCCTTAAGTTCAGGAAAGTCAAAAACAGTATTATTAATACACTAGCAGTATTAACAATATGCTAGCAGTACTAACTCTGCTAGCAGTACTAACTTCTGCTAGCAGTACTAACTCTGCTAGCAGTACTAACTTCTGCTAACAGTACTAACTTCTTAAGCCTGACAGTATTAACTTCTAATTTAGCTCGTATCATACAACCCATTAGTGAGTTACAAATTCGTTAGAGTTTGTTTGAGCTCGTGTTGGACACAAGAAAGTTCAGGATTGTCAACAACAGTATTATTAATACACTAGCAGTATTAACAATATGCTAGCAGTACTAACTCTGCTAGCAGTACTAACTTCTGCTAGCAGTACTAACTTCCTGCAGCAGTAACTAACTCAGCTAGCAGTACTAACTTCTGCTAGAAACAACTAAACCCTGCTAGCTGTTTAGACCTAAACCCCTTTCTGCAAACTATTTTGACATATTCCATCCCAAACAACCCTAGTATCCGCATATACTATTGTGGTACACATCTTTATATTGAGCAAAATGAGTTGTTAAGTATTATATAAGGACTGACATGACAAGTGTTTCCGTGTTTCCAAACGAGTTTATCAAACATCTCGGTTAAATATATTACGTGTGCATTACATATTTAAACATTTCAGCTAATACAACAAGATCTTTGTTACGTGCCTTAATGGATTTTGGGTTCACCACAACAAGTCAATATATGCTTGGTATATTTAAGACGTGATATGGTTGTGTCCCAACTAGCACGACCCATATATGACCTTGTTAATACATAATAACCGTAGCCTTAGACACATGAAGCAAGCATGAAACTTGAATACGAACGTAGTAGGCTAAGACACTTACAAGGGTCCTAGCTATCTTGAACGTGTGGTCCGTGTAGCGTTCGAAACTCGCTTGAACCCCAAGCCTTTAGTTTAAAAACCGAATTTTCTTGCTTTAAACCTTATACGTATAACCTTAGCTTGATGATTACTAGTGTGATGTCCGTGTTTTGTGTGGATATGTCCTCGGCAGTGGTGACCCGAAACAAATAGAGCACAGTAGAGAGTGTTTCGTGTATTTCTGGTTGCCAAGAAGTGTAATATGGTGAGGTTTGTGTAGTATTTATAGGCAGAAATACTTAGTTTACATTTTCTAGTTACACAAACTAAACCAAACCGATCTAAGCCTAGTGGTTTTTGAAGTTTTCTACTTAAAACTTCACATTTTTTGTTAAACCACACAAGTACAAACCTCTTAAATTAGAGGATATTTGTACAAATTGACCTAGATTAGAAATCTTATGGATTTGTGTGTTGGATTATGTTTAACCGCGGCATAGGGCAAAGGAGAACCAAAATGGTTATTAACCATTATGTATTTGGCTAGTAGGGAACATTTAGGACAAATATTAATTAAACCAAGGATGTACTAGTACTTGTAAGGATCATTAGGAGATTTGTAAGGATTTTCTAGGTGCTTTTGTGTGTATAACCGGCTCCTAGTGGGTTTTACACAAGAATTGATTTATTTTAAATGTTGAGGTAATAAAAGTTGGGGTATTGGTTTGAGTCTAGGTAAGTTCTAGGTATTTCCGGGGTGTGTCCAAATGGTATTTATTGCAAAAAAAAAAAAAAACGATACCCTTATTTACGTGCCAATAAAAATAAAATAACACAAAAGGGCATAATTATCTTCTTAATAATTATTTCTTACTTGGTTGATGTAAACCTTAATTTATTTGATGACCGTTTACATTAAATGGTTATTTCTAGTCTACGCGATTTAGCTCAAAAGCAAAATTAAAAGTAAACGCGTATCGGACTAAAATAAATAGTGACTAATAATAGGAGTCGTAAAATGACCTGAAATTAAGAAATGTTACAGGGTCTCACAACACATCCACCCGTTAAAAGAGCTTTGTCCTCAAAGCTTAAGACCCTTTGTATTGGTTTAGTTGGATAGACGATAGCCCAGTTTGTGAAGAGTTGTTGTGGGTAATTTTTGTTTGAACAATCTTCAACGTTCCCCCAGGTAACTCAGGGCCCCGCCTAGAGTTCCAGCGAACCTTAACCAATGGTATCCGGCTTCGCTTCAATCGTTTGATCTCCCGTTCCATAATTTCAACGGGCTCTTCCACAAACTGGAGCTTATCGTCAACATGAATTCCTTCTAACGACATGACTAATGGTTCGTCAGCGTAACATTTCTTCAGATTTGACACATGGAAAGTATGGTGAACTCTGCTCAACTCTTGAGGAAGTTCCAGCCTGTAGGCAACTTTCCCAACTTTTGCTAACACCCTGAAAGGTCCGACATATCTCGGGTTCAGCTTGCCTCGCTTACCAAACCGTACGACCCCTTTCCAAGGCGAGACCTTGAGCATAACTCTGTCCCTAACCTCGAACTCCATCCCTAACCTCGAACTCCATCGGCTTTCGTTTCCGATCGGCATAGCTCTTTTGTCAATCCTGAGCTGCTTGCATCCTTTGCTTGATCAGGACGATCTTTTCCGTTGTTTCTTAGATCAATTCTTTGACATCCTGTCCAGTTGGGCCTTTTTCCCCAACCTCGGCCCAGCACACCGGTGATCGACATTTTCGACCATACAGTGCCTCATAAGGGGTGGCCTTTATGCTAGCGTGATAACTGTTATTGTATGAAAACTCGGCCAATGGCAAATGTTTAACCCAGCCCTTGCCAAAATCGATCACGCAAGCACGTAGCATGTCCTCGAGAGTTTGAATGGTTCTCTCGCTCTGGCCGTCAGTTTCTGGATGATACGCAGTGCTCATACTAATATCTGTACCCAAAGCTTTCTGAAATGATCTCCAGAAATTTGAAGTAAATCTTCCATCACGATCACAGATAATTGAGGCAGGTTATCCCCGTGTCTTTGCCACTATCCTGTTCAGGTACAACCTTGCCAACTTTTCCAATGGATCATTCTCCCTTATTGGCAAGAAGTGAGCAGATTTTGTAAGTCGATCCACAATCACACGCCGATGTGTCAAAACCCGACGACGACTTAGAAGCTTGGTGAATAAAATCCATTCGTGATGTTATCCCACTTCCATTCGTGTATCTCCGGTATGTACTACAATCCCTGATGGCCTTTGATGTTTCGGCACCGTGACCTGCACACTCCAGCATTTTGCTAACATACGTGGCGATTTTTGCCTTCATGATTGGGCCACCAATATAAGCATTTTCATGTCGTGATATACATCTTTTTCTCCGAACCGGGATGATAGAATATTTCGACTTTGTGGGATACGTGCATAATCATACTTGGATCTTAAGTCTCCAGTAGAAAGTAAACAACTCCTTCCTGCCGTGTAAACATAAGGTTTCCATCGGCAACGTGGTTCCAATCTGTCCTTGGTAATTTCCCCTTCACGATTATACCGCCTACGTCTTCATATCACGAGGTTCTCCTGTTTCCTGGGCCTTCAATCTGAGCTTCTAGTATTCGTTTGGGAAGATCCAATCCAATAGTCATAACTAAGGCTCGAACCCGCAATGGCTCAATCTGTTCCTTATGGCTCAACGGCAATCGGCCACTAACGTTTGGCCTTCCTTTGATGATAACGATGTCACAATCGTAAATCACTTAACAATTCTAGCAAAACGGGCGCTGCCTCATGTTAAGCTCCTTTTGGTCAAGAATGTGTTGTAGACTTTTATGGTCGGTGAACACGGTGCATTTGGTTCCATATAAATAATGTCTCCATATCTTCAGAGCAAACACTACCGATCCAAGTTCTAAATCATGAGTGGTGTAGTTCTTCTCATGAATTTTTAGTTGTCAAGAGGCGTAGGCAATCACCTTCTCTCTCTGCATCAACACAGCGCCTAAGCCTTTGTGTGAAGCATCACAATAGACCACAAAATCTTCGCTTCCTTTAGGCAAAGCCAGAATTGGCGCACTGCACAACTTCTGCTTTATTAACTGAAAAGCGTTTTCTTCCTTTTCACCCCAGTCGAACTTGATTCCTTTCTGAGTAAGCTTCGTCATTGATTTAGCAATCTTCAAAAATCCCTCGATGAATCTTTGATAGTAACCAGTAAGACCTAAGAATTGGCGGATCTCTGTCGGTATCTTAGGAGATGCCTAATCCTTGATAGATTCTATCTTGGCTGGATCCACATATATGCCTCTGCTATCAATCACATGACCGAGAAACTATACCTTCGGGATCCAAAATCTACATTTTGAAAACTTGGCATACAACATCTCCTTCTTGAGCAATTCCAAAATTGCCTTAAGATGTTCTTCGTGCTCTTTCTTGTCCTTTGAATAAATAAGTATGTCATCAATGAAGACAATTATGAACTTATCCAAGTAAGGCTTGCACACTCGGTTCATAAGGTCCATGAATACCGCAGGTGCGTTTGTTAGTCTGAATGGCATAACCTGAAACTCATAATGACCATACCGAGTTAGGAATGCCGTTTTTGGAATGTCTTGCTCTTGTACTCTAAGCTGGTGATAACCCAATCTCAAATCTATCTTCGAATAAATACTGGATCCCTGGAGTTGATCAAATAAATCGTCAATCCTTGGGACTGGATAACGATTCTTCATTGTCAACTTATTTAACTCCCGGTAGTCAATGCACATCCTGAATGACCCATCCTTCTTTTTGACGAACAAGACCAGGGCTCCCCAAGGTGAGGAACTAGGTCTTATGAAGCCCTTGTCGAAAAGCTCTTGTAGTTGCTCCGACAATTCCTTTATTTTGGACGGTGCCAATCGATACGGTGCTCGAGCTACGGGAGCGGCTCCTGGAATTAAGTCGATCTGGAATTCCACTGGTCGAGCTAGAGGAAGACATGGCAAGTCCTCGGGAAACACTTCAGGAAAATCTCAGAAGATTGGTACGTCCTTAAGTTGCTTTCCTTTCGACTTGTCCTCCTCTTTCTTGGCGGATAATTATGCCAAAAAGATCTGACATCCTTTCGCCATGTACTCTTGAGCCTTTGAACATGAGATAATGGTCAACCGAGATTCTCTCCCGTTGTTACTTTCGGCTAACTTGTTGCCACAAAAAGTCAAAGTTTCATTCCCATAGGGAACTTGAACAAGTTTCTCATCACACACGATCACGGCGTGACACCTTCTTAACCAATCCATGCCGATAATAACGTCAAAACTACCCAGTTCTACGGGCATTAGATCTATGTTGAACGGATGGTCTAAGAAATTTAAAGTGCAACCTCGTATAATAGTGTCTATCCCGACTATTTTCCCATCAGCTAATTCGACATCATAACTATTATCTAATAGAGTTGGGACGATGTCAATCAGGGAACTAAATGCAGTGGATATAAAGCTTCTATCGACACCAGTGTCGAATAAGATAGATGCATAGTGGTTGTTTAAGAGGAACGTACCCGTAACAACATTGAAATCTAGGTTTCCTAATGCATTCCCTCTCTTCTCTGCATTCCCAACTGCATACACCCAGCCTTGTGCATTCCCATTCCCTCCATCCTTATTCTTCAACTTAGGACAATCTCTCTTGAAATGCCCTGGTGCTCCACACTCAAAACAACCATTCCCCTTGGGAGCTGCCCCATTGCCCTTCTGAGTATTAGTAACGTTTGTGTTGCCAGTATTCCTGCAATCGCGGGCAAAGTGCCCTACCTTGTTGCACTTGTGGCACTTCTGGGTGCACGGGCCATTATGGTGAAAATGGCACTTAGTGCACTTGGGCAAAGATCCCCCATACGGCTTCTTTTCGCCTGTCCCCATATTGTAGACCTTGGCGACATTCTGCCTCTTGAAGGGTTGTTGTTGGTGACCATGGTTGTTTCTGGATGAATCATCAGCCTTCCTCTTATTATCAGACTGCCTTTCTGCGTAGGTGCGGAGTTTCTGATCCATCAAGTCGTTGGCCAACTCAATAGTCTCATCCAACGTCTTGGGTCTGGCAGATTTGACGTTCCCATAAATGTTGTCAGGAAGTCCACTGATGTACTTGTCAACCTTCTCGGTTTCGTTGGCAACAAACTTGGTACATATCAGGGTTAGCTCTTAGAAACGTTTAGTGTATGCTGGAACATCGTTCCCCTTGACCTTTAGGTTCCACAGCTCGATTTCTAATTTCTTAATTTCACCCTGCGGACAATACTTGTCCGTCATCTTTTTCTTGAGTACTTCCCAAGTCATTGCATATGCCTCAGGACCTAAGGTTCTTATCTGACCATTCCACCAAGTCAAAGCAACACCTAACAGAGTGCAGGTGGCAAACTTCACCTGATTCTCAATAGCACAACCACAGATATTGAAAACTGACTCCATCTTCTCAATCCACCGATTCAAACCGACCACGCCTTTAGTCCCCTTGAAGTTCAAAGGTTGACACTTCATGAAGTCATCGTAAAAATAAGGGCGTACAGTTTGCACATTCCTTCGGTTATTCCCGTGTGAACTGTGGCTTCCATCTCCATTGGTGGAGTTTCGGAGAAGAGCCTGGTCAATCATTGCTTGGATGGATTCTGGAGTCATGTTGTTTGGGTTGGTGTTGTTAGAATGGGTATTATGTCCTTGTCTTATCGCAGGTGCCATGATTCGTCTATAACATAAGAGACAAAATGTGAGGTCATAATTATGACAGAATATAATAATGTATAGATGAGATAACAACACAAAAGAGGTATATAGTACAACATAACGCATCTATTTCATTCATAACTTTGAAAATTTTACATGAAATAGTTGTCTAATTACACAAAATACAATACAAAAGATCTAAGGCTATGCTAGTGGGGAAAACCCCTAATACTTAACATGCCTGTACAATGACCTAGCAAGACAAAATGACATAAACCACTAGACGTGACTGTCCGCATCCCCTGAAGCATCCTGGTGATTCGAAATCCTAGCATCTAGTGCTGGCTGTCTAGCTCTCCGCTGCTGCTCTCGATGTGCTAACAACTCACCTGCATTGATCACTCATCTCTCGTACTCATGTCATCTCATCACCTCGAAGAGTCTCTTGCCATCTGTGCCTGGTGCCTACGTTCAGACTCTCTATTGGCTGCTACCTCAGCCTGCTGCATATGAAAACAAGTCTCAATACCTGGTGTTGTGTCCTGGATTGAGAGTAACCTGAAGCTGGAGTTTGCCTATGGAAACCAAAAAAAAAAGAGAAAAAAAAGAACACAACCAAAAAAAATTAAAAAAAAACAAAAAAAAAAAAAAAAAAAAAACAAATAAAAGAAGATGTACCTGGATGTGAGTCCTCTGTGGCATACACATGATCAACGATGGGACTGAAGCTCCTGATGGTCCGCCTTACAGCAATCCTATCGAAGTGCGCCCAAGCCTCTCGCAACATAGGCCTCCTCTCCACCATCCATACAGTCCTTGTAGAGTCAACCTATCCCCCATAAGCAAATCGACCCGCTGTGAGTCCATATCAACTCGTTGTGATATACGAGACCTACCATCCTGAGCATCCTCTAGTAAAGCATACAAGTCCTATGTATCACGCTCATGGAGCTCAGCAAGCTTTGTAACCCTAGTATTGACCTCTCTTACGGTCATAGGTGCTACCTCAGGCACTGCCTCTGCCAGATCTATCCAAGTATCCCTAATACTGTACCCAACATCTCTAATCCCCTATCGCCTCTCTTCAGCATCTACTGTGCTGACAAACCCATAATCTATCCCCCGACCTCTGGTAGGTCTAGCAGTAGAACTCTCTCCGATCTCATATCTGGAGCCTAGAGTGGACAAACACAACCTCTTGCGAGGTGGCTGCTCAGACTTGGGATATCATCCCTACGGTCAACACGTGGTGGTATGTATAGAGATGGTGGTAGTGGTGGTAGTGGAGGTGATGGTAATACGGCTGTCACTGCATCAATAAAAGCCTGAGTGGAGGCTATTCTGAGTGTTTGAACTTGGGTTGGACACCTAGATGATGGTAGTAATGGTGATGGTACAAGTGGTGGTGATGAATGCGCAGGTGGGGTCATGCACCTAGCAAGGCGCTCCCTTGCAGAGGGTGGTGATAGTGAGATAGGTGGTGATGGTGATGGAGTAGTCATGGCTAGAAGTCTCTCAACCTCTGCCTCTGATGGAAGGGATATAGAAGTCTGAAGCCGGACAGTAATCCTAGCTCCAATGGTAGAAATGTCAGTGGAGGATGGTGGTATAACAGGCTCTGTTCCCTCAGGTGAGGAAACAGGCTCACCGGTAGGTATAACAATAGCAGAGTCGGCCGGAGCTAAGTGCTCCTCCTCCTCATCGTCCTCCCCATCCTCCTCATCCTCATCCTCATCATCGACGTCATCCCTAGATGAATCGCCGTCATCATCATCTCTATCATCTCCCCCGTCCATAGGATAGTCAATCGGACCATCCTCTGTCTCATCATCCTCGTACTCCTCTAGATCCTCTTCGGGATCCGACATAGTAACATACCCGGGTGACTCAGCAGTAGGTGAATCAACAGGAGGTAATGGCTGCTCCTCAGCTGGAAACTCATGCTCATCCTCCAATGGTATATACTCAGGGTATATAGGCTCTGGCACGTAGTCAGGATCATGTGCCTGTACGAACATAAGCTCACGCTCATCCTCGTCCTGAGGAACTGGCGGTGTATGTGGATCCTCTGGGCATGGTATGTAATCCGGTGATGGTGGGGCTACTGGCTGCATCGGGAGTCCATCGTATCCTAATACGATGACCCGTGGGATGACTCCCTCATATATCTCCTCATCATCGGCTCCCCAGAAGGCTCTGCCAGGCTCAGAGTCGGTGTAGACAGAAGTGTATGTGACAGCTGATGAAGCAGAAGACATGACTGCTGCAAAAGCAAAAATAACTTATATAAGTATTACTTATAAGAGAGATCTCTATGTTATATCTATAAGATTTAATTATAAGAGTCTTATAGTAATATATGTAATATAATTTATATACACGTATATCAATCAATCATGTAAACACTTAGTAACTAATAATGCTAAAACAATGCATGTCATGTAAGAATATATCCTGGATGCAAACAAGTAATGTATGTATGTCCTGTGCAAATCTCATTTAT
The DNA here is from genome assembly GCA_026074375.1 of Tanacetum coccineum. Classification (NCBI taxonomy): domain Eukaryota; kingdom Viridiplantae; phylum Streptophyta; class Magnoliopsida; order Asterales; family Asteraceae; genus Tanacetum; species Tanacetum coccineum. The sequence continues at coordinate 31,925 of BQNB010027696.1, forward strand.
GAAAACAGTGTTTGAAAATGGTTATAGTCCAGACAAAAACTTTTGACCTGGTTCTCTATAACCTTGGCTCTGATACCAATCTGTAACACCCCTAGATCTGGGTCGCAGTGGAATGTGAATATATATCCGAGGGCGTTACTTCACAGATCAATAGCACAAGATATGAGAACGAACACTAAACGTGTCGTTTGAAAAAGATACATTGAATTAACAAAATACATGTTTGTTACATAAGCTCATGGCTTCAAATTATTCAACAGTATAAATAAAGGTTTCGGTTTATAACAATTGTCCCCAAGATGTAATAAGACCCCAAATCTTTAATATGACTCTTCAATTATTGACTTCCAATGTATCACTGCACCTCGTGCCTTATTGACCTGAGAAAACATGCTTAAAACGTCAACATAAAGTTGGTGAATTCATAGTTTTATGTAAATCAATAATAGGACCACAAGATTTCCAAGTGTATGATTAAGCAACAAATGCAAACATCACAAAAAGTAATTACGTTTTCCTAAGCTCATGACACTGAAGCTCGACATGTATGAATGCAATAAATTGCCAATAAATGCCCGTGAATGATGTTCTAACCCTCAACATCCCAATCCGACATGGTATACGTTTGTTGTCCGGCAACCCGGCACAGTGAGCGCTACTCACCCAAACGGGGATGTCAATCCCAAATAGATCTATTTATAACATTCGCGCTCACAACCTAGTGATTGACAGTTCATGATAAAGGGCTCAGTGGGTTATCGCTACTTAGGCAAACACGTAATCATAGTATAAAATGTACACTTGCGTCCAATTTGTAAAACAAAGCATGTTCTCACCCCAAGGATGTAAATCATTTAAATAATTGTAAAACATGGGGCTATGAACTCACCTTAGTGAATAGTCCTCTGAAAATGATAATATATATATCCAAGTATGAATCACACCGTCAAATACCTAAGTAAATACGGCCAGTCTTAGTCTACAAGTTTAGGCTAAAGACTCAATGTATAAACTATAATAAATTTCTAGTTTATATATACTGTTATCACTTGTGTGGTGGTGCACATGTCTATTGTATTTGTATTTATGTGATGGCTCTTGGGAAACGTATAAGCGTTGTTAATAATTATTCATATTTATTAAGCCGTGTTCGAAACCGAATAATATCCGAATATATTATAACTCATCCGATTCGTTAAGTGTTTATAAAAATCACTTTCGTTTACAAAATACCCTTAAGTTTCTTATAATTACAAAACAGCCCCTAGGTTTATGAAATATACAATATTTACATTTTAAACCCTTAAGTTTCCAAAATTACACTTTTAGTCCTCTAACTTTACAAAGTTGCACTTTAGGTCCTTTAATGTTTGAAACAGTCCCTTAAGTTCCAGGAATGACAGAAACAGTCCCTATACTTTTAAAATCAGTCATTGACAGTTTTGACCCTATAGTTTACAAATTGACACTTTTAGTCCCTTAACTTGTAAAAATCGCATTTCAACTCCAATTAAGTTCTAACCAGTGGCATTATGTTTCGTTAAGTTCCAATAAGTCAAATAAGCTGTGGTCAGCCTATAAATAAGCTCGGACGAGCTTATTTTGGCTTATTGAGCTTATTGGGCCTTATTGGGCCCGTTAAGGTCCAATAAGTTATCCAAGGGTCCAATTAAGATTTCAAAGGCACTTAAGTTCTCATTAAGCCTATTTAAGTTTGTTTAAGCTGAAAATAAGCTCAGGAGAGCTTATTGGAGCTTATTCGAGCTTATTGGGCTAGTGAGCCCAATAACTCAAACCCGAAATACATTTAAAAGGTTTCCTTAGCATTTTAACTTATTTCTTAGACTTATTAAGCACATTAGGGTCTGTTTGCTTGGTCAGCTTATCCAATAAGCTAATAAGCTCGCTATTGGGCTTCTTGGGCCCAATAGGAACCCGAATAACCCTTTAAGCTTTTCGGCTCATTCATTTAGGGTCCATTAGTGTTATATTAGGTCCATTAAGCCCAACAAAACCTTATAAGTTCACCAATAAGCTGTTTTAAGCTTATTGTGGGCTTATGGCTTGCGATGGACTCGCTAGTGGGCTAATGAGCCCATTAAGGGTTCGGCTTGCTTTCCTAAGGTAGTTTAGGGTTCGTGTGAAACTAATAAGCACCCCTAGTCCCTTAATAAGCTCGTAGAGCTTATTTATAAGTCGTAGGCTCATGGGTCGTGGCCTGTTGGGCCTCTTAGTGGGCTGTTGGGCCCAATATGACCCGAACTCACTCCCTTGGTTCACTAGCTTTGATTCTAGGGTTTTAAGAATCTCGTTTAGCACTAGTTAACGTTTATTTATCGTTATTACTCACATGCATTCGCTAAATAAGCTATCATACGCGTTCCCAAGCCAAATGGTTTCGTTTACATCGAATGTTTACGTATAGGATTTGTGTTTTTAACAAAAACAAGCTCATGAACACCTTGGTTCTCATTCGTAGGTTTCTATGAACGTTTAATCCTTAGCTTGATATTTAATCGTGTTTCATTCATGTTAGCACCACACAAGGCATATTATATGCTTAATATAGGTGCGTGAACCATGCATGGGTCGAACCATGCATGTTCACGCTCACGTATGTTTTCCAATCGAAATTTACGTGACATATCAACTAGACAAGAAAATGACGAATGAAAATATGACACGAATGGTTATATTTCGAGACTTACAAAGGTCCTAGTCCTTGGTTGTGGATTATGAAGTACACACGAGATGTATACACCCAAACGTGTATAATACTCAAGCTTCAAAGCTTGTATACCCAATTTCTTAGCTCGTGATTCCTCTTGATATCCTTATACTCGATCTTAAATGTATCTTGAATCCTTAGAAGCAAATGTGGGTTCGTATATGGTTCGGTTATTATGAGCCGAATGAAATAAAGAGTAATGTAGAGAGTTTAGCTTTGAGAAAGAGTTTGGAAGTTTTAGAAAATGTATTAAGTGAACTTGTAAGTATGTATTTATAGGCACATTAGCTAGTTAGTCCCTCTTGGTCCTCACTTAGCTAGAAACGAACCATATGGGGGCGGTTTAGAGGGTTCCTAGTTAATCTCCCATGGTTTCTTGATAAACCACTTAAGTACAAGTTTTAATTACTCAAATGTTGTACAAGATTTGCTAGATACTTGAAATCTTAAGGATTTTGTGTGTTTGATCATGCTTAGCCGCGACACAAAGGAAATAAGGAAGAAAAATGGTTATTAACCATTGGGTAATTGGCTAGTAGGAAACATTTAGGACAAGTATTAATTAAACCAAGGATGTACTAGTACTTTTAAGGATAAGAGATTTTGTTAGCTAGCAAATCACCAAGGACGAATGGTTTGTGGTTTTTAACTCATATTCGGCCCTAAATGGGTTTGTAACACAAGAATTTATCAAATTTGTGTTTAAGGATTTAAATGTGGGTATTGGTTTGAGTGTAGGTAAGTCTAGCTATTTCGCTCCTCAGCCTTGTCTGCATCAAATTGCTCACTTTCATCACGAATGATAGATTTCTGTAATGCTTCAAAAGCCATCTTATGATCCTTATGTCCCTTGTCATAATTCTCCTCCAACATGCGTTGAAGCAGAATCTCCTTCATGTTAGACGTAGGGAGATCCTTAAAGCGAGCACGAAGAGGGGCTCTCATTGCATGCTGAACTGATGCGGTAACCACCTCTTTCATTGATTCTTTGATTTTTCGGTCAATCTCATGTGAGTCTATAAATTCCACTGTCTTCTCTCTGATCAATCTAGACAAGTCTTGAGTCTCCAATTGGTGGATCATGTTCCCTTGCTTGTCTAGCCTTTCCTCCAGGACTTGATTTGCATCCACCAGATCTGCTATATTCTGTTCTAGCTGACCAATCGTCTGAGTTAAGATCGAGATTGAGACGTCTTGTTGTAGTTGAGGTGGTGGTGGTGGAACAGTTGTTGTTGTTATTGTTTTAGTGACCGTTGCTATTGTTGTGGGCATAAATGCGAGAACCGTTCTGGAATCAGATTAAGGGTCGGTGATATCTATCACTGGAGTGGTCATTAACGAGACAGACGAGGTATCATGATAAATGGGAACCATCACCATAGATTGGACCTCCTCTTCAGTATTGGTCTTTTTTGGTTCGTCTTCCTGTGACTTCTCTACAAGGAATTGATCTGTAAAGCTGAGATCCTTATCGAGGTTTTTCATAGAGGACAGGGTTCCAGTGGAGCTAGCAGGTTCCTCAAGTCTCACCTCACCTTATGTTGGGAGTTTAAGGTTCTCCTGAACCTTTGGATAAGCTGTGGTAGTGAACTCGTCATCCATTTGCTCTCTGTTAGGTTATGATGAGGCTTCAGCAATTCCTGAGTCCATGTGATCCAGGTTTGGTCCAGCGTGAACCACATGACTTGATGGTGTCTGAGACACGCCAGCATCACCAGGGTTTGTTCCACCCTGACCTTCCTTTTGACCTTGTGCATTCATCTCAGGAGATACTTCCTCATTTGACTCCATCCCACTGTAAGTTAGACCCAGTTCCGCATATAGTGACAAAGATTCAACGAGACCAGAGGGTTCTGCTGTAGCAGGAGTGTGCCTCTGAAAGATAAACTGTTCAGTAGGGTTCCTTTTCTTGGGAGTCTCAATGTTGAGTAGAACTTGCGCAACTTGTTCCTCTCCTACCTTTTCTTTGCCCATGCCCTTAACCTCTAGAAGCGGTTGAAGTTTCCCAGAGTCAGGTTCCCTGAACACTACAGGAGGTAGTGGTCCCCGATGAGCAGGGTAAGCATCCTTCATACTTTTTTCCAAAACCTTTTACATGATAGCTTCTTCATCATCAACCCTAGGTTCTGTCGCTGGAACCCCTTCATCTATGAACTCATCTCTCAACTGAAGCGTTCTCTTCTTTGATACCATACCCGCTTTAGAACGTTTAGCTTGAGATGGAGCTTCAGCTGCGTCCAAAGCCCGCTTTCTTTTCTTCTCTTGAGGCTTAGCAGGTGCAGGTTTGGGTTTGGGTGGTTGAGATGGAGTTGATTTAGTGGTCTTAGCAGTTGAAGGTTTAGTTTTGGGTTTGGTTTGTTGAGTTAAGGTTGGCTTCTTGGTTGTTTTCGGTTTTGCCCCCTTAGTTAGTTTGGGAGCTGGAGAGTCAAGATCACTAACATCTTCACCAGCAAGATATATTTGATGCTTTACAACTTTCTCCAGATAAGCATTGTAGTATTGCTTACCTCGAATGTCATCCGTTACGAGATCATTCAGAATAGGCATCCCAAAGACTTCCCGTTTGGTTCCCTTAGAGCTGAACTTGAGATATCCAAGAACAGGTTCTTCATTAGGCAAATGAAGTAGAGAACCTGGTCTCGT
>BQNB010027696.1:40652-57393 GCA_026074375.1 Tanacetum coccineum
GTAAAAGTTGTATTTTTACGAATAAAGCTTACCCGAAACACCCAATGACTACCAAATAAATAACAAGCATTTTAAATAAATTTTATAAAACGTTTATGGAAACTAGTCATGTAAATACCCATATTTCATGGAAAAATCATTTGGAACTCAATGACGCAAGTTTCGTGTTTGGAATAAATCATTAACTAGCCTAAACGAGACCCGAACCAACATTTTACAAAAATTTCCCAAAAATTACAACTTCAGTCCCTGGGGGAAATATTTATAAAGCCTCACCCCTAAACTATCATACACTTGTCACTATTATTTTAAACTTTCATGTATAAATAGAAAAGAATTAAGGTTTTCTCATTATTGATACTAACCCTAAACACACACTCCTCTCTCCATAAGTTTTCGGCGCCTCCCTTTTTCCGGTCAAGTTTTCCGGCCGTCGTCTCCCATCTCCGGTGAGACTTCCGGCCGCCACAGCCGGTGCACACCGCCTCCAATCATCGCATCACCACCGCTACGTCCACCAGCCACCACTCCACGCCACTCTCCTCCTCCGTGGCTACAACATCATCACCACCAAGAACCACCACGCCGACAGGCAACACCATCTCCATCATCACCACCACGACACCAACAAACACGCCACCACCTTCATCCCCACTGCCACCGCCACTCCACACGCACCACCACCACCACTACTCATCTCCTCCACCGCCGTCCCGCCACTAGCCACACCAAAAGGGTGCGTGTGGTTTCTCTTGCACCAAAAGGGTGCGTTTGGTTTTTAAATCTGCACCAAAAAGGATGCGTTTGATTGTTAAATCAGCCCACAAGGGTGCGTTGGGTTTACCAGCCACCACAAGGGTACGTTAGTTTTACCAGCCACCATTAGGGTGCGTTTGGTTTTGGTAAAAGCACCACAAGGGTGCGTTTGGTTTTAAATATTGCACCAGAGGGTGCGTTTGTTGTCTTATCAGCACAAAAGGGCCGGTTGGTTGTACTTAACACCGAGAGGGTGCATTTGTTTGATCGATTAACCACCATAGGGTGCGTTTTGTTTGATAAAACACCACTAGGGTGCGTTTGGTTCTCTTTTCAACGCCACAAGGGTGCGTTTGGCTGTGCAGAAACACCGAAAGGGTGCGTTTGGTTTAACAGAAACTCCGAAAGGGTGCGTTTGGGTTAACAGGAAAACCATAAGGTGTGTTTGGGTGAGCAGGAAACAGTAAAGGGTGTGTTTGGTTGGCTGCGAAACAGCCGTTAGGGTGCGTTTAGTTTATATAAATCAACTAATCAATATATCGTAAGATTTCATAAATATAAAACCGGATCTAATAGTGGTAAATGGTTAAATAAATGTGTTAATTATTATTTTCGTTGTTTAACAGCCGTAAGGGTGTGTTTGGTTATACTTGTTTTGATTTGTTTAAGTCGTTTAGATATATATTGAAACAAGGGGGAATTTTGCAATACGGATTGATTGAAAAGGGAAAAACATTGGATTTTGTAAAAATGGGAAACGTCTTATAAACGATAAGGTCATGCCGAAAAATCTATAAATTTCTATACTTAGTAAATTTTCACTTGAATTTCTATTACCTTAAAGACCCGATAAAAGGACAATGTTATATAAGTCTTAAGAATTATTAAATTGTAATTATACAATAACCCGGTAAATAAATGAAAACTATACTTTTAAAAATGGGATAACTATTTTAGCTAAAATCGTCAAGGAAACGAAATTTTAAATTATAAAATATTATTTTATAATTCCCGACTAATAGACAATGTAATAACTTTTGTAAAAGCTTTAAGAATGTCATTTATCTAATTCAAAACTTTAAAACGCGTGTTTACTTTTATTGCAAGAACTCTTTATTAAATTAATTGGTGCTTTTCGAACACGTGTCGAATTATGTTGTTTTAATTATTTTTCTCACGTTTCTTATATAATACTTGCAAGGTATTATATACTTTTATTTTATTTTCATATATAATACATGTCGCGTATTATATACACTTCGTATTATTCTTTTGGTTGTTTGTCATTGTTATATAATTCACGATATGAATTATATACTTGTTTATTTTTCATATGTAATATATACGGAATATATTACATACTTTGTGTTTACTTTTCGATTTATTTTTATTTAAACCAACCACAAACTTTTATAACTTTAATCTAATATTTGATCAACTTGTCGCTTGTTGATGTAATCATCCATCGAAAAACCAAATACATTATCCTAGGCTAGTGAGTCATAATCGTTAAGATAAACCGCAACTTCTTGGTCGAGCCGTTCCGGTTTTCGTTTGTGTTGTGCTTAATATGTGCACTTCTGCCAATCGTTCTTCATCATCGATGTGAGTTTATAGCCCCCCATGTTTTACAGGTTTAAATATATTTTTGGGGTTAGAACATGCTTGTTGCAATTTCATTTCACTGATTGATTATGTTTTACATGATCGTTACAAAATGGTTTACTACTCTTTTACATAGCTCGTCTATGGGATACATTATTTTGGCTTCATTTTCGGGTCACAAATACTATACTTTACTTTTGAAATGATTACGGATTAGCTTCAAGCAGACTTGAACTGATAAACTACAAGTAAAATTGCCCGGGGTTGTTCTTGGAGGGGGGACATTAAAGGGACACATGCGGGGGTACATATTCATTATTTCCTGGGTGATCTTGGAGGGGACACTGCGAGGAGGTACATATTCATGACTGCCGGGTGTTCTTGGAGGGGAAACATGCGATGGGTTACTATGGTTTTCATTAATCTGCCCGTGGTGTTTTCTGGAGGGGGACACATTACGTGGGTAATTAGTGCATCGGGTTTCTATGAACTTTGAGTACATCGAAATCCACTCATTGGGCTAATACATACTTGATAATTTTCGTGATGGTCTTAATTATCATGGCATACTTTGAATAATGCGAGTCCATCTTTAATCGTATTAACTTTTTGGAAACTATTATAAGGACTGTAAATGGTTCATGCTACTTTATAACCCACCCACCCAATCTTTTGATTTTAATGTTTTTACTTACAAAAATCTATGAACTCACCAACTTTATGTTGACACTTTTAAGCATGTTTTTCTCAGGTGAATTAGATGCTTGGCTTACTTGATGTGCATTGGAGTCTAAATTGACAAGATTTCATTCATGGATTTCTACTTACATACAAATGATCAAATCTCGTTGTATTGCTTTCAAGCTTTTCATTGTGATGCAATTATGGGACAAATGTTATATCAATTTCAAGAAAATCAACGAGATTACTTTTCCACATGATCATTTAGTTGTCGTTCACTTGTATCTTGTGACCTGTTGTATTTATGATGGACACTCCCGGAATTATTTCGATGTGGACACATTTTTGGGTGGTGTTCAGATTGGTTCAGAAGACCTAGGTTATAGAGAAATAGATTGCATATTTTATCCTTAGATATAACCGTTTTCACATATCAGTGCATCATATCAAAACATTTTCAAAAGTGCATACACCACTACTTGTCTTACTTGCTTACATTACTTGTTACATTACCGTGCTTACATGATGCACAATCACAAACCAAACATATATATGATAAATATATATATTTATATATTTATATATATATATATATATATATTTATATATTTATGGGTGTCTTTGCGAACAGTTTTTTTTTGTACAGAACCTACATAACCATCATTTGTACTCATAATAAAGCATGTTGTATAACATATTAATGCAAAATGCCAGTTTTGTATTTAATAAATTTTTTTCCTGCAAATGAGTGTGTAAGGGCAAATATGGAATTTAACATATCACAATTTAAACTGCTATCTCACATATCAGTTAGGGAAAAGAGTGATACCTATAATTTCTCCACTACTATCTCACATATCATAAAATCCGGCTACCATTTAGTTTATTTTAATTATTATCCAAATATAAACCCACCTAACAAACCACAAATGTCTTATAAACCGATACAAAACACACACACAAGATTGCACGAACATGAGAGTCAGAGATTCAGAGTTTCAAGCCATGGAAGGTATTCTATTATGTTCTTAATGATTTTGTTTTTCTAAATGATTACTCAATTGATGTCGAACATAGAAGAACCTGGTTATTTTTCTAAGATTAGATTCAAATGGAAAAGTGAATCATGAATGTACTGTAAGATATGATTCACAATATAATGAAGGATGAGTTTTAATTGTTAATCTTATAATTAATAATGAACAAAGTAATATGATGTTAGTTTCTTTGTTTATTAAGTATTATAGAACATATGTGTTTTTTTGGTTAATTATCAGTTGTTTATGTTAGTCATGTAATAGGTTTAATAAAAAACTTCATTGTATTGATTTTGGGGTTAGTGAACTGGTTTTTTGCCGTTAAAAATAACTGGATTTTTGGATTATGGGTTGTTTGGAATAAGGGTTGAGCATATGAAAACATGGGTGTTTGGAATAAGGGTTGTTTGGAATAAGGGTTAAGCATATAAGAATTATTGTAATAAGGATGGTTGATTTAATGGTGTTTCTAATTATGGTGGTTCATATTTGTGAAATAAAGCTGGCTGCATAAAATGTGAAACATATTTTAATTTCCTGTATTAAGTGTGGTTGATTATTAATTTTTTGATGTTTTGTACTAAATGGTTGGGCAACATGAAACAGGGCTTTGGATTAACTATAAGTTTTTTTTATAAATTGTTGGTATGATTTATGTTTCGGTTAATATATTAAATCTACATTATAAGAAACAGGGGAAAATGGTTGTTTGGAATAGGTTTTCCTAAAATTATTGGTGGTACATATTTGATGGGTGTTGCATATTTAGTACTGAGATGTACGTATGTGTTTATTGTGTAATTATCAGTTGGGCAATGCATAATTGTTTGGGTTTGACTTAAAGTTCTTAGTTGGTTACTTTTTCGGTTTATGTGTATTAGTATTTAATTAAAAACCATTTACTGAAGTGTCTTGCAGGATGCATCATAGTTAATTGTATTAGTTTTCTTAACTTTAATAACATGGATGTTCAAACATGTTTTGATATGTGTAACAACTTAGAGAGTTATTAGTTATAATCAAATAACATTGATGAAAATGTGTAGTTAAAATACATATATGATCTAACATTCTGTTCATTTATACAAACAAGGTCTAACGAAAAACAGAAAGAGCAAAGGGAAAGCAAAAATCCATGAAACCAACTATTATGATGACACAAGTGTGGCGGATATCATTGAAAAACGGGGACTAAAAGAACACGAGCTTCAGGTCGTCTAATGAAATTAAAAGAAGCTAATGGTAAGTTGTATTTAGTATTGATATTAATGTGTAGAAGTTGTATATGATTACATAAGATGAAGAGTAGTGGTAAGAAATATTATAAAAAAATGCTAAAATTTATGTATAGTTGATAAAAAAATTGATGTTAACAAGTTAAATTTACAAATTATTACAGATTTGAGGGTTGGATCATCTGATGGTGTTAATAAAAACAAAGTAGACACATCTAAAAGCGTATCAGTTAAACGTAGAAGAACCTCTTCAAAAAACAACTCAACTTCCCTTGTGCTTGAAACACGCTCCAGCCCAAAGACATTTTACAACTCAATATCAACACTTAAGCCTAATCAAAAAGCATGCTTGGAACAGATAGGTTTTGGTAACTTTGTTGAGTTTAAAGTTGATGGGATTCTGTCAAAATTAGGGTTGTATGTAGTAGATAAATTTGATGCTAAGAAAATGGAACTTAAGTTGGCTGAAGGTTCACTTAAAATCACCAAGAATTTAATAAGCGAGATGCTGGGAATAAGAAATGAGGGAATCGATATAATGGCTGAAGAGGGTAAAAGAAATGAGGAAATGGTAAGTTCTTGGATGAAGCAATATGGTAACAAGAAAGATATCACACCAGGAGATATTAAACTTAGGATCCGCAAATCTAACAGTGCGGATATGAACTTCAAGTTAAACTTTATTGTCCTGTTCACTTCCGTAATGGGGCAAATCAAAACAAAGGGAATTTGTAATTTGAAAATACTTGACTACATAAGCCCAGATATAGACATGGCGAACATAAACTGGTGCGAATATGTTTTGAGATGTCTGAAGTCATGTAAGGAGGAATGGACAAAGGGTAAAAAGAATTGTTTTTTCCGTGGTCCGCTGATTTTCCTAATTGTAAGTGATTATTTAGTTTGTTAATGTATATATTTTTTATGTGAATAACAATACGTGTTTGAAATGTAAAATGAAAACATAATGGTTTATTCACGTGCAACATATGACCTATGTTGATGGAATCAAGTGTAATTCTTTTAATGTTGTCCGAAAGAGACCACCAACATTAGTATGGACATCAAAGTTACTTAGGGAGAGGGAGGAAGAGGAACTTAATTCTGGAGGTTTTGGTTTTAGTGAAATCAAAGGTCCATTTGTTGAGCAAGAAGATCTTATGCCAGATAATATAGAGGTAATACGTATTTTGCTAAAGTATCATTTTTTTGTGGAGTGCATATACAATTTATTAGATAATTAACAGTAATGAAATATATGTTGCAGGGATTTGTCTAGAAGTTAAACAGGCACGTTAATTCTATAATTAAGGAAAAATCCGGGTTTGAAAAGACATTGGATGCAGCTAAAATTATGTTCCCAAGAAATCTGGATGGTTTCTTTGAAAGATACGTGGATGCTTTAAAGTACCAAGGGTGTAGAAAAGAAGGAAGTGGTAATGCAAATATAGCGGATTCAAATAGAGACGCAGATGCACAAGCAGATAGTGTTGAAGCTATGATAGGAGAAGGTGTAATAAGTCTAGGAGACGAACATGCTAATACTGGTATGGATCAAGAAGGTACAGTAGATAATAATACATTTGGTTGACCAACTCTATATAATATGGGGCCTGAAACACAGAGTTTAGCAAATGAAATGGTGGACAAATTATTGAATGATAATATGTTTGGTTCGTCAAGTCTATATAATATGGGGCCAAAAACACAAGAGGAGGTTTTACGAAGTGTAGACGCTGTAGATGCTGAAATTGAAAGACGTAAATTGTTTGATATGTCTGATATTCCAAGTTTTAGTCTTGGACTTACCCAAGAGTATCCACATTTAGATCAACTTGCTGTTACACCTGTAGCAACTAGACAGGAACCAACTTTGGCAAAAGAGGTTTCAAATCCAGTACCTCTTCGTCCAGTACCTCTTCGTGTTTGCCGACCAGTCACTGCAGTGGGGCAACTTAGGCGTGCTAAAGATAAAAGACCTGTTACAATATCTGAAGTTAGGAAGTCACCATTCATCGGCTGAGTGGTGGATGCTGACGGTTCGTTAAACGAAGAGGAAAAAAGGGTCACAAAATACCTGGTTGAAGTGTTTGAAGATCATAGGTAAGTAAAGTATTTACTTTTTATTTTGCATATATGTCCTAAAGATGATTAAACCTTTTTTCCTTTAATTACCATGTAGCAAACATCATTCTTAATTTTGATAGTTGGTTAGGAAATAGTATATAAATTATGCATAGAAACGTTATAGTCGTTATTCAAAATGATGCATTACTAAAAATTATTTTTCAACAGTGTTACGTTGTTTGAAACAATATTTGGGCAACAATCTACACGAGTACAGATGAGGAGTCTGGTACAACGTGAGAATGTTGATAACAATATTATGGACACATGGGGATCTGTACTAAATCACATGGAAGTTTATAGGAGCAAAGAATCTCCTTTCAGAATGTTTTTACCAACGTTTGTGGTAGTAAGAGTATCGTGTACAATTCTTATTAATATTTTATATGTTTGAGTAAAAGCAACATAAGTAATTTTTAATTTGCATGTGATGCAGAACAATACAATGTACAATAAGTTGCGTGGGCGTAAAGGCAGATTTAAATCGTTTATGGGATATGTCGGGAATGCCATTGAAAATAACAGTAAAAGTGAACTGTTAAAGGACATAGATGTTGTAAGTGGTTTTCCGCATTTCTTTATTATTTTAAGTCTTGTTTCTAATAAGATGGATTCCGTGTATGGGTGTACATGTAAGATCATTAAAATGATAGATATGCAGTATGCATCATTTTCAGAGTGCGTATATGTTTCCTTAATTAAAAAGAAGACATAACATCTAGACCCTTATCAAAACGAAAATTTGCTGTTATTAATTATTCTGTAAAACTTACACATTATTAAAATGCAGATTTTAATCCCAGTTGATAATGGAGGTCATAAATTTCTCTTTGTTGCTGATCTTAAAAATTCTCGTCCCTTACTGATTGACTATGAAAAAAATGAGAAAATCCTTAGGAAAAGGGTAAAGAAGGAAATTGGGTCGTCTGATAACATCATAGTAGCGGCAATGCTGGTATGTATAATTATCACTAGTATGACATATTTATTGTTACATTCCTGCTAGAAAATTTTGGTACATATTAATTGGTACATTACTGCAAAACAAACTTTAAAGTGTATAAATAATATATATATATATACTAACAAAATACCGTATTCATTGCAGCAATGGTGAAAAATCATACAAAAGTTGGAAACTTCATTGGATCAAAAATAGAAGTTGGTGAGTTTGACTGGCAAACTAATAGCATGGAAAAAGAAGCTGGTATCTTTGTGATGCGGCACATAGAGACATGCATGGGTATGGGAATGGATGGGTTGAATTGTTTCCTGGCTGGAAATACACGTAAACTAAAAAAGAAACTTTTGTTTTTAAGGAAAAAATACTAAGCAAAGATCCTTTTGTCCGAGTGCAACATCCTTAAGGAAAAACTGGTACAGAATGCGTCTGAGTTTAGAAAGAAGCCAACCAAAGTGCCATTAATGGGAATTTGAATCTATGACGTATGTGGTTTTATTTTTGGTTTTAGGTTATTTCATAACGTTGTCTAAATGCTGTTTTCGTTTTGGTTAATGAACAATTTAATGTTGTATTGTTGAACTTTTATGTTTATGGAATGAATTATAGTGTCATGTTATCTTTGAATGTGTTTGGTTGGTAAGTTAATATTTTTTTGAGTGTTATCAAGAAAGTTGAATGTTGTATTAGTTGTTTGAATCAAGTTATGAGACTTTCTTGTGTTAACTTATTTTTTGTTGTTTAACAAGTGCAACTATGTTTCATGTAGTACTAATGTTTGGTGTATTTCGATTTCTAATTGTACATTGATGTTTGGTGTATTTATAATCTCTTTATTTGAAAGGATTGGGACGCCTCTTCGTTTAAATAAATAAATTGTAAATCACCAAACCATAAGTTTATCAATTCATTATTTACATAAATTGGGACGCTTCTTTATGCAAATAATGAATTATAAATGAGTGGGCTTAATGGTATCCAATATGACACGAGTACGAACTCGAACCCGATAATAACCGGAATCCGTTAAAAAGATCTAGAAACGCGATCGTGTCTTACCACTCAGCAAAATCTTAATGCCTCACTTGAACTACCTTATCTCATTCTTAAGTTATTACTTTTGCCGTTACAAACCTTTACGATCATGAACTGTTTGTGGAGCTAACCGACTTGTTACACTCTTGAGCTAATGGACTTAGTTCAACCTCGAACTAACATACTAAGTACAATATTCCACCACCTATCACATAAGCTCTCCAACGAGCTCTTCCCAATTGTTGACCTTTATTCTGGGGATATTGATTTCTCGAAATGTCCTCACTCTCCACATCCCATCACCGTTTGTTATAGTTATTGTTGTTATGGTTGCTATCGTTGGGTCCTGGAACGGTCCCAGCTTGTACAACTTTATCCACTAGGTAATACAATCCCCCCCTTAAACAGGATAAGCACATGTTAATAAAGTATCCGGTTGATTTATTCATTACAGACCAGTAGTACAACAATTTAAGTCATGATAAGTTGAATACTTACATCCATTAGCCTCGTTCGATATTAATCATCGAACATTACAGATATCAGAAACTAGACTCTGCCCTTAAACATTTAAAACTTTATACAAACATACTCATGCGGCTACACTTTCTCCTTCGATGCTTTCACTATTAAGAGACTTTCTTTATAACGCGTTTATATCAGTCAAAAGACAATTGATGAATTTTTTTTGAGATACCTATTTTGATGGATTAAATATCCTGGTCGAACCTAGCCAAATTTTTTTTTGGTAGATGGAAAAGTGTCGAAACATCTAATTTTGCTGACTAAAGCTATCAACGCCATGTTTAAAAACTGGTTATTAAATCTTAAATCTTTTCTTGATCACACAGTAGGTTAACAAGAATCGAATCCCGGGACGGGATTCTTAAGGGTAGGGTTACAGTAACAACCGCAATTTTCAGAATTTTTATATGACTATTTACACCTTTGACTTTCGGGTCCGACTTGACCTTTTTGACTTTTGATCTTTTATTGTCATATAAAAAACGATTACCCGCTTAACCGGTATATTTTCAAACATATTTAATAATAAATCAATATTTATTATTACATATCTCTCATGTGCAAATATATTTTTAACTTATTTGACTTGAAAACGAAAAGATATATAGATTATAATCTTAATTGACTTATCAAAAACGACTCCGCTAAAATCACTTTTCAGTCTCGGTCATTAAATTCAATTGATGTAAAAACGACCATACCGAACAACTTTTTAGTTATGCCGAGACCCGAAAACAAGCAGAAAATGACCGAAATACCATCGCAAAATTTAAGAAACGAGAACAACGCGTACCGACACAAAAATAATTAAATTATATTTAATTATCATTTTTTATTAAATAAAAATATTTAATAAATTATTTATCATATTATTCAGAAACGTTTGTTAAAAACGCAAATGTTCGAGTAAAAGTTGTATTTTTACGAACAAAGCTTACCCGAGACACCCAATGACTACCAAATAAATAACAAGCATTTTAAATAAATTTTATAAAACGTTTATGAAAACTAGTCATGTAAATACCCATATTTCATGGAAAAATCATTTGGAACGCAATGGCGCAAGTTTCGTGTTTTGAATAAATCGTTAACTAGCCTAAACGAGACCCGAACCAATATTTTACAAAAAATTCCCAAAAATTACAACTTCAGTCCCTGGGGGAAATATTTATAAAGCCTCACCCCTAAACTATCCTACACTTGTCACTATTATTTTAAACTTTCATATATAAATAGAAAAGAATTAGGGTTTTCTCATTATTGATACTAACCCTAAACACACACTCCTCTCTCCATAAGTTTCTGGCGCCTCCCTTTTTCCGGCCAAGTTTTCCGGCCGCCGTCTCCCATCTCCGATGAGACTTCCGGCCGCCACAGCTGGTGCACACCACCTCCAATCATCGCATCACCACCGCTAGGTCCACCCCACCACACCAGCCACCACTCCACGCCACTCTCCTCTTCCGTGGCTACAACATCATCACCACCAAGAACCACCACGCCGACAGGCAACACCATCTCCATCATCACCACCACGACACCACGACACCAACAAACACGCCACCACCTTCATCCCCACTGCCACCGCCACTCCACACGCACCACCACCACCACTACTCATCTCCTCTACCGCCGTCCCGCCACCAGCCACACCAAAAGGGTGCGTGTGGTTTCTCTTGCACCAAAAGGGTGCGTTTGGTTTTTAGATCTGCACCAAAAAGGGTGCGTTTGGTTGTTAAATCAGCCCACAAGGGTGCGTTGGGTTTACCAGCCACCACAAGGGTGGGTTAGGTTTACCAGCCACCATTAGAGTGCGTTCGGTTTTGGTAAAAGCACCACAAGGGTGTGTTTGGTTTTAAATATTGCACCAGAGGGTGCGTTTGTTGTCTTATCAGCACAAAAGGGGCGTTTGGTTGTACTTAACACCGAGAGGGTGCGTTTGTTTGATCGATTCACCACCATAGGGTGCGTTTGGTTCTCTTTTCAACGCCACAAGGCTGCGCTTGGCTGTGCAGAAGCACCGAAAGGGTGCGTTTGGGTTAACAGGAAAACCATAAGGTGTGTTTGGGTGAGCAGGAAACTGTAAAGGGTGTGTTTGGTTGGCTGCGAAACAGCCATTAGGGTGCGTTTGGTTTATATAAATCAACTAATCAATATATCTAAAGATAATCAATAAATATAAAAACCATCTAAGGTGGTAAAAATGTTTAAATAAATTGTTATTATTGATTTCGTTGATTAACATGTCGTAAATGGGTGTTTGGTTATACCTATGTTATTATATGTTTAGAGCCTGTATTAGATATATATTGATACAAGGGGGATTTTTCTATAAGTTCATGCTGAAATTTATAAAAAGTTATATCCTTAATAAATTTCATTATAATTTCTATTATCTTAGAAAAACCGATAAAAGACGAAGTTATATTGCCTTAAGATAGTTAATTTGTAATTATACAATAACCGGATAAACAGACGAAAACTATACTTTTACAAATGGGATAACTATTTTAGCTAAAACCGTCAAGGAAACGAAATACTAAATTATAAAATATTATTTTATAATTCCCGGCTAATAGACAATGTAATAACTTTTGTAAAAGCTTTAAGAATGTCATTTATCTAATTTATAACTTTAAAACGTATGTTTACTTTTATGCCAGAACTCTTTATTAAATTAATTGGCGTTATTTTTATAAAGGAACTTTCTATTAAACCATTTGGGGATATCCGGGCGCGTGTCGAATTATTTAGTTTCTTTAATTTTTATCATTTTTCTTATATAATACTTGGAAAGTATTATATAATTAAACCATTTTATTTTATTTGTCATCTTTTAGATGACACACATGTTGTGTATCATATACGCTTCGAGTTATTCTTTTGGATGGGTATCTTGTTATATAATTCACGATATAAATTATATATTTGGTCATTTTTTATTATGTAATACATACGAAATATATTACACACTTTGCGTTTACTTTTGATTTATTTATTTAACCAACCACCAAACTATTACAACTTGAAACCTAAGTCTTTTATCAACGTAGCGCGTTGATGTAACCATCCATCGGAAAACCTAAATACATCATCCTAGGCTAGTGGGTCATAGTCGTTAGGATAAACCGCAACTTCTGGGTCGAGCCGTTCCGGTCTCCGTTTGTGCTATGTTTAATATGTGCATTTCTGCCAATCGTTTTACATCATCGAGGTGAGTTTATAGCCCCATGTTTTACTTGTTTTACATATATTTTTGGGGTGAGAACATGCTTGTTTACAAATTCATTCACATGATTGACTTATGCTTGTTACATGATCGTTCACAAATTGGTTTACATACTCATTTACATTGCTCGCTATGGGATACTTATTTGACTTCATTTTTGGTCACAAATACATACTTTATGTAATATTTCGTATTTTCAGGTCATTTACGACGTCATATATTTCACTAATTTTTTTTTGCTCGTACACGTTTACTTTTAATTTTAATAGTTAAAGTTAATTACGATTTGGTTAGGCGCCCTGCGGGCCAACAAGCATTACATGCCCGGGTGTTCTTGGAGGGAACACCCATGATGGGAACACATTATTTGTATCACTGCCCGAATCGGGTACATACAACAAGTCTACGTCACACAGCGTCATGAACTGTAAATCACTTGAGGGGGAGCGCCGAATGTTATGAAATAGATCTTTCGGGTGTGGATCCCTGTCAGGCGATTAAGCTATCGCAGGTACGAACCATTATAGCGTGGTGTCCACGGCGAATGATAAAATAGATCTATCGGGTTGACAACACCCGTTCGGGTGACTAGCTAGTCACTGGGAAAAGAACGCTATAAACATGACGGATCACGTTGGGACTACAGGGCCCCCCGACAAATTACAACTGGAACATTTTGGTGATATTAAATTTTGTCATGCATAATTTATAAAAATCTTTGGGAATAAGATTAGATACTATTGGTAACATAAAACGGGCGTGCAATTATTTTATAAACATTTTTCATGGTACTGTGATGGACACAAGTGGAAAATATATTTTGTTGAAACTTACATTAATATTTAAACTAATCTATGAACTCACCAACTATTAAAATGTTGACACTTTCAAAAAAGCATGTTTTTCTCATGTGAATTAGAATCTTAGCTTATTTGAATGTGCATGGAGTCTTTACATTCAAGTTTTTCATAAGGTGATGCAGATTATGGACAACTATTATTTTGATTTTCAAAAATCAACGGATGTTTTACAAACGACACAATTTATAGAGTCTTCTCTTGTATCTTGTGCTATTGAATAATGAAGTAATGCCCCCAGACATATTACCCGCTGCGACACAATTTTGGGGAGTGTGTTACAGATTGGATCCAGAGCCAAGGTTCATAGAGAAATAGGTTGCATATTTTAACCCTAGAACTCTAACCATATTCCGCAAACATTGCAATCACAACAAACATTTTACAAAGTGCATACACATACTGCAAATCGTTGCTTAGGTTTATTGTAACCTAATTGCTTACATACATACATATATGTATATATATTCTTACATCTTTTTCTTATATCGCACAACGTATGAATTTATAAAAAGAGTTATTTATATAAATACCAGAGCCACATTCTTAAGACATCGTGAGTTTTGGCACAATGGTCTCAATTATACTCAACATTGTGAGTTATACAATGGTCTCATCTTACTTCTTAGACATTGTGAGCTGCACAATGGTCTCATTTCGTTCTCAGACATTGTAAGTTAAACAATGGTCTCCAAGGATATTATATTTTTTTTCTTCATAGCTTGATACTATGTTGTATTACTCAGAGACCGTCATAATTTTGTTTACATGGAATTATGTATGAATCTAAGTATTGCAAGTCTTGTATGGGCGGGACTCGTAATATGAGGATTGATATGATAATTGCTATGTTAACAAAGCCCGTCACAGTTCTGTTTACATGGGATTATGTATGAATCTAAGTATTGCAAGTCTTGTATGGGCGGGACTTGTAATAGGAAGATTGATATGATAATCGCTATGCTGATTCGTTCATAGAGATCTTTACCTTATTTACTCTAACCAAGTACTCATTAATATAATCATTAAACTCTATGTTGATCTCTCCTGGCATTTTTACTCCCAGATATTCCGAAGACGTGAGTTTGGAACCAAACCACTCCGTCCCATACGTCATTAGAGCAATGCATCGTCCATGTCTTCCATCACCATGAAGTTTGAGAGTACGCCGTATTGCACCGGGAATAATTAAGTAAGTGTATATATATAATCAAATTATTTGAAAGATTCGGGAACGCCTCTTCATTAAATAAATAATTATAAATCACCGAACCATAATTTATCATTTCTTACTTACATAAATTTGGACGCTTCTTTATGTAAATAAGAAATTATAAATGAGTGGGCTTAATGGTATCCGATATGACACGAGTATGAACCTGAAATCGATAATCATCAAAATCCGTTAAAAGGGTCTAGAGACACAATCGTGTCTTGCCACTCAGCAGAATCTTAAGCTCACTTGGAACTACCTTACCTCATCCTTAAGTAATTACTTTTAAGGGGTAGCAACGTTGCTAATCCTCGCGATCACGAACTGTTCGTTACGGAACTAACAGACATTTTACACACTTGAGTTTAATGGACTGATTCATCGAACTAACGACTGAGTACCAAAATCCGCCGTCTATCGCATAAGCTCTCTCGCGAGCTCCTCTCATTTATTAAACTTTATTCTAGGAATATGGTTTCTCGAAAAGTCCTAATTTTCGGCATCACATCACCACTTGTTATAGTATTGACGTTTATATGGACCGGTGCTTTTGTTGGGCCGGAGCCGGTCTCACGGCTAGATACAACTTTAATCCAATAGTTATGCACTCCCCATAAACTAGATAACACCTACGAACAAAACAGATAGTTGACTATTCAATTCGGGCCGCTAGTAGAAGACTTAGGTCGCGAATACCACCTAGTACAACCAAGTAAGTTGGGGTACTTAAAATTTTCCAAATAAAAAGGCCCCCCCAAAAAACCGTGAAATGTAATCATCGAACCTTACAAATAGAGAAAAACGAAGACTCTGTCCCTGGAACATTTAAAACTTTATACAGACACACTCACGTGACTACACTTTCTTTTGATGATTTCGCTATTAAGAGACTTTTTTTACGGTTATATCAGTCATAAGATCTGTAATGATATTTTTTTTGAGATACCCATTTTGATGGATTAAATATCCTGGTCAAACTTAGCCAAAATTTTTGGTATATTGAGAATTGTCGAAACAACAAAACTGTCCGTACTGACAGAGGAACAGAGTTCTTGAACAAGACACTCCATGCTTATTTCAAAGAAGAAGACATTGAACATCAGACTTCCACTCCTCGAGCACCTGAACAGAACGGCGTTGTCAAAAGACGGAATGTAACATCCGGCAATTTTCGAAATTTTAAATGACTATTTTAAACTTTGACCTTTCAGGTCCGATCTTACTTTTTGACTTACGATCTTTTATCGTCACATAAAAACGATTGCCGCGTAACTGGTAAAATTTTCGGAACAAATTTTAAATAATAAATCATATTTATTAGTACATCACTCATGGGAAAGTTATTTATAACTTATTTGATTCGAAAACAAAAAAGGATATATATAAATTCATAGCTGGTTTATCAAAAACGAACCACTAAACCACGTTTTCATTATTCGGACACCAAAACAATTTGATGTAAAACGACATTCCTGACAAC